>PVJN01010294.1:17560-58020 GCA_004026805.1 Lasiurus borealis
TTAGGGTTAGCGATAGGGTTAGGTTTAGGGCTAGGGTTAGGGTTAGCGATAGGGTTAGGTTTAGGGCTAGGGTTAGGGTTAGCGATAGGGTTAGGTTTAGGGCTAGGGTTAGGGTTAGCGATAGGGTTAGGTTTAGGGCTAGGGTTAGGGTTAGCGATAGGGTTAGGTTTAGGGCTAGGGTTAGGGTTAGGGATAATTACCCACAGCTGATGTGAATTTAGGGTTAAAATTAAGGGCAGAACTGTGGTTATGTTTAGGGAAAGACGAGGGCTTAGGTTTAGTGCTAGGGTTAGGTTTAGCGTTAGGCTTAGGATTCAGGCTAGAGTTAAAGTTGGGCTTAGGGTTAGGGCTAGGGCTAGTGGGAGGGTTAGGGCTTGGGTTAGTGTTAGGGTACAGGATAGGGGTTAGGGTTAGCGTCTGACTTCAAACTGGAATTAGGTTAAGGGTTAGGGTTTGTCTTCAGTCTATTATTAGGAATAGAGCTATGGATGAGGATAGGGCTATGGCTTGGGTTTTCTTAGACTAGGGCGACGCAGGTGACCCCAGCGCGGCCCCTTCCGGCCAGCGAGCCTTCCCCGCCCGTGAGCCCGCGCCCCACTCTCAGCTCTTCCCTCCCCGGCTGGTCCCAGGCGGGGCCGGGGATGACGAACGCTGATGTCGGAGCAGGACACGGGCTACCCCAGCCCAGGCCTCTCTAGGGGTCATGATGGGGTCAGGACCTGGTGGGCTGGGGTTGGTGCAGGCTCGGTACGCCCCTGGCCAGGAGCTCGCCAAGAGATTCTCTCTCCAGCTCGACTCTCAGTGCCCTGAACGGCGTGTAGAGATCGGGTCCCTTATTGCCCCAAACCAGCAGTTCTCAACCTGTGGGTCGAGACCCCTTGGGGGGTCGAACGACCCTTTCACAGGGGTCGCCTAAGACCAGCGGAAAACACCTATTTCCCATGGTCTTAGGAACCAGCACACTGCTCCTCGGTGTCGCAAAGGGTAGCCGTGTCGTTTACTGTTGTCCTAGGAAGACGGTTGCCCATGCGACACCACGATTCAAGACAACATTTCATTTATTTGTTATTAGAAATAAATATTCACAATATACAATTACATATTGTTTTTGCAATTCATCCCTATGCTTTAATGATGTTCCATTTGTAACAATGAAAATACATCCTGCCTATCAGATATTTACATGACAGTTCATCACAGTAGCAAGATGACAGCGATGAAGCAGCCACGGAAATCATGTTATGGTTGGGGGTCACCACCCCGTGAGGAGCTGTCTTAAAGGGTCGCGGCCTGAGGAAGGTGGAGAACCGCTGAGTTAGAGGAAATATTTTAATATTGCTCTTTGCCCTTTCTCTAGAATAGAAGTGTCAGAGATGAAAGGAAATTAGTAAAATGGGTCTGAAAACCTTCCTCCTGTCAGAGTCTGGGGCACACCCACGGGACCCAGAGTCAAGTCCCTGCCCACCCACATGCACCTCAAAATCGTGTGAGACCCTGACCTGCCCCCCCCCCCAATCCCATTGGGCTAGATCCAGACCCGGCCAGTCCCACTCTTGTCAATCCCTGCCAGGCAGGGGGCATGGCCTCAGGTCCCCTGGCCCGGCACCAGGATGGGGGCGTGGCCTGAGGTCCCCTATCCTGGTGCCAAGGTGGGGGCACAGCCTGAGGTCCCGTCAAGCCCCACGGGGGTGGGGGAGGGCGCAGCCTCAGGTCCCTGCTGATGGCTCGTTAAGGCTCCTTATGGGAATTGGTCTCAGCTGTGGGTGCACCATCTTGGTGATGGAGAGATGGTCAGTTAGCACACTCCCTCTTGATTAGAGCGGATAGGGCGTTCAGCTGAGTGACCGATCACAGGGTGGGGAGCCGGGGGGGCGAGAGGAAGTGGACCCCGGCTTACGTGATCCTCCAGGCGGGACCCTGCAGGCTCCGAACCCCGAGTCTGTGCCCGAAGGCCCTTCCCACGAAGCTGTGTCCCTCACTTCCTGTGAATCAGCCGACGGTGGGGGAGGGGCCCTTCTCGTCTCCCTTGTTCTGTTTTTCCTCTCGGTCTGCCCTCCCCACCCCCATTGGGGGCCGTGCTGGGGAAGTGGGGGCTCGGGGTGAGAATAGAGCCCGGGACAGCCAGGCCCCGACAGGTGGGAGCCAGGAGTGAGCTCGGCGTCGGCTCCTTCTCCTGTGCCTGTGGGTGATTCTCCCGTGCCTGCGGGTGGCGCTCACGCTGGGGCTGGCGAGGTTTTGTCTTCAGCAACAGCTGTCTGTTCACCACGGTGATCGCTCAGTCACAGGCAGTGGCTGCTGGGAGGCGGGGGAGACCGCCACGCGTCGCCGGCATCGGGGGGGATTGGCCGCGGCGAAGCTGCCATCACACGGTCTCACCTCCCCATGCCCTCGCCGTGCCGTGCCGAGGGGCTGAGCGCCCTCTCTGGTCTTGTCTTCCAGATCCAGAACATGAACAACATCATCTCCTTCCCCCTGGACAGCTTGCTGAAGGGCGACCTGAAGGGCGTGAAGGGGGTACGGCCGTGGCTCCCGGGGGGCGGGGGATGGCGGGGGCCGGGCTGCGCCCTGACTGGCGACTTGCGGCCTCTGGGTGTGGGCCGTGCCGGGCGGCGGCGTGGAGGGTGGGGAGGGCGGAGCTTCTCTGCCGGCCGCTGTGGCACTGCGCCTCTGCCCACAGGACCTGAAGAAGCCCTTCGACAAGGCCTGGAAGGACTACGAGACCAAGATGTGAGTGTGCCCGTGGGAGGGCCGGCCCCGAGCCCGCCGGACACGCCCTTCTCTCCCTGGGGGCGTGGCCTCAGCCCGACCCCGAAACCGGCCACCTGCCCGTGTGGCCGGTGATTTCACACCGGCTCCCCGCCCCCTGTCTTCCCGGTCCCCGGTTCATGTCAGCGGGTACAGGGGTCACTTCCCCGGAAGTGCCTGGAAGGAAGTCGGGGCCCCCTTCCCTGGGGTGCCTCTCCCCTTCCCCCGTGTAGCACTGTTGGTCCCGGCAGCGCCTTTTCCGCCCCCCGTCTTCCCGGTGATTTGTGGGTCCCCTTGGCACGGGTTGCGTTTCTCAGCCTCACCCGGCCCCTGGGTTTCAGCAAAGGAGAGAAGTGGGTTGTGGGGAACAGACACACACACACAGACACAGACACACACACACACACACACACACACACACACAGTCAGCCTCACCTGGCTGCCTCCTCTGCCCGGGCTGTAAGGGTTGTGGGGGTCGTAGGGGTCGTAGGGACGGCTGGTGGAGCAAATACTCAACCAGCGGCCGGGCTCGGTGTCTCTGTGGCCGCCGGCATTCCCTTTGCCGTCAGTTGAGGGGCGGCCCGGCCCGCGGGCAAAGGGCCCGGTGAGCGGCCGCGGTCCCTGCCTGCCGTCCAGCCCGGCCCACGCCTGCTCTTCCCGCCGCCACCGCCGCAGAACCAAGATCGAGAAGGAGAAGAAGGAGCACGCCCGGCTGCACGGCATGATCCGCACCGAGATCAGCGGCGCCGAGATCGCCGAGGAGATGGAGAAGGAGCGGCGCTTCTTCCAGCTGCAGATGTGCGAGGTGAGCCTGGTCCGTCCCCCCCTGAGGCCTCCGAGAACCCCGAGGCCTGTGCACCCCTCACCCCCCAGTTCCCTCTCTCCTCCGCCTCCTCCTTCCCGAAGCCAGCGCAGACGTTTCTCCTCTTGCCGGTCACCGTATGGGCTGAGGGCTCGGGGTCCTGGGCGCTGGAGTGAAACGCCTAGTCACCGGGGTGTCCGGCGTTCAGGAGGCGGCAAAGGGCCGGGGACATGGAGCGTGGCCTCCAGGGACCATGGCACCTCTGCCCTGCGCTCCCGCCCGCCCCACGGAAGAGAGAGGGACATACGGTCTGTCCCGCTCATGCTGAGCTCCGAGTCGCCTCTGCCTCTGACGGCCCTTTCGGGGGTGCTCTGCTCTGTGTGCACAGTACCTGCTGAAGGTCAACGAAATCAAGATCAAGAAGGGGGTGGATCTGCTGCAGAACCTGATCAAGTACTTCCACGCCCAGTGCAAGTAAGTCCTCGGCCCTGCTCCCAGGGTCCCGGCAAATCTGTCTGTCTGTCTGTCTGTCTCTCTGGCACATTCTGGTCGATCCACAGCATCAGTTCCAGCCTTTCTCATCTCGTGGCGCGGCAGGCGGTGGGAGTGCCGTGGCGCGCCCAGAAACACGCCGTGTTTTTGCGCCTTCGACAGAAATGGGCGTCATTCGGATGTGCTCACACGCCGGGCGGCGGTTGTGTGCGGGGTGTTGTCACTGCTGAGTTGATGGGGTTGGGGCAGGGCTCCCTGTCCGCGTCCCTGGCTGCATCGGCGGGGGTTGCCCGATGGGAAATGCCCGCTGCTCAGCCGGTGTGCCCGCCCCGGCTCCCTGGCGGGGCATCGCGGTCTACAGAGCTGGGTGTGAGGGGGGAAATCCACCCGTCTGGTCATCCGCCGTGGAAGGTGGACACCTGCCACCACACGCGTGTACCCGAAAGCATGTTTAGTGAAGGAAGCCAGACCAGAGGCCGAGTCGGGGGAGGGGAGCGTGGGGGGTGACTGCTCACGGGGACGGGTGTTTTGGGGGGGCGGGGGTGGGGATACCCACGTGCTCCGGAAGGAGTGCTGATGATTGCACAGCTCGGTGACGACCCTACACACCATGACGTGTTCACACACTTGCCGCGGGAGCTGCAGGCCTCGGGGAGGCGGGTGTGGTGAGGATGAGGCGCAGGGGAAGGACACGCCGGGCAAAGTCGGGGTCTTGGCGCAGGGGAACGGCCAGCGTGGCCCCCCTTCACCCCTCCCCGCCGAGTGAGCGGCCTGAAGGGGACCCGGGCACAGAGCCTTAGAGACCCGGTGTCACCCCAGTCTTGCAAAGGGGCTTGGGTTACCCCCAGTGTGGGGGGAGCTCGGGAAGAGTCTGGAGCGCCGGCCGAGCGCTGCTGGTGCCGACGGGAGGTGCGGACCCACCGGACACCGAGGCGCAGGCCACACCAGGAGGCTTGCCTTTTCCGGCGGCAGCCCCATCCTCCCTCTCCCCCATCCCCCCGCCCCCCGACACCTCTGCCCACACTGCCCCGTCGTCCCCGCCCCCCAGAACCCCCCAGAATTCCGTCCTGTTTCTCGGCACCGTCCCCGGCCTCCGCCCCTCCCCACGGCCTCGCTCAGATGTGGCTGCTCCTTGGACGTCCGTCCGCTCGGGTCCTGGTGCGCTGACGTCCCTTCCTGCGTCTCCATGGCAACGTCCTTCCTGTGGCCCGGTGCCTCCCCCTGACCTGTGCGCTCTTTAAAAAAAAATGTCTTGTTGGTTTTGGAGAGAGAAGAAGGGGAGAGGAGGGGGGAAACATGGATGTGAGAAACACGGATCAGCTGCCTCCCACGCCCCCACTGGGAGTGGCGCCCGCCACCTGGGCACGTGCCCGGACCGGGGATCAGCCGGTGACCTTGTGGTGCCGGGGAGGATGCTCCAGCCACCTGAGCCCCCTCCCTGGCCAGGGCTGACCGATCTCATACACGTAAGGGCATGGCCACGGCATTGACTTTCCCAGTCCGGGCACGTGGTGTGTTCACCGGTGAGGGGTTGCCACGGCGACCCCTTGGCGTGGAGCCGAGCTCTGCGCGGCTCTCCCGGGGATCGTCTCAGGCAGCCGAGGGGAAGAGGGGAAGGAGGAGCAGCGAGCGTGGGGAGCCGCCGCCGAGGTGGCCAGCCCGACCCGTGGACCCTCCCGCCGGGCTGTTTCTCAGACGCAGGACCCGGCGCCGTGGGCAGCGGGCGGGCCGCCCTCTCGTCCGCGTCCTCGTGACCTTCCCCGCGGCCCCCTCAGGAAGTGGGCCGCTTCCTCGCCGATACTTTATTTTTAAGAAGCAGCTATTCTGGGATTTCCTTCTTTTTTTTTCTCCTCCTTTATTTTGCCCAAACTGATCAGTTGGGTAGCAACTGGCCACCGGTGGAGAGGGAGCGAGTTGGCCTTTTATGGACATGAGCTCAGCAACCTTCGAGGAGGATGCACCGTCCGCCGCTTCCTTCCTGGATAAGGGTGTGTGTGTGGGTGTGGGTGTGAGGGTGTGTGTGTGCATGTGAGTGTGTGTATGTGAGTGTGAATGTGTGTGTCCCTGTGTATGTGCGTGTCAATGTGTGTGTGTATGTGAGTGTATATATGTGTGCGTGTGTGCGTGTGGCATGCTGTGCTCTTCAAATTATCCCCCGACCTCTGGCTGTTCTCGTGCACAACTTGGGAGACAGACGTGGAGCCTGATGCCTCAGCGGGGGACAGAGGAGGCGGTGGCCACGCGGCGTGGATCCGTCTGGGGTCCTTTGAGCCCCGATGGACGATCCCTCGGCCTCCGCCTGTCCCCGGAGCGTGGCTGTGTGTGGCGAGCGGGTGCCGGGCTGCGGGTCCTGCAGGTGTGAGGAGGCCCTGTACCCGGGTCCCGGGAGCCGTGGGGGTTGGCTGGGCACGGTTTTGCTTTTTCGTCTGTTACTTCACTTGGTGAGAGACTCGGCCTCTCCGCCCGTCCCTGGAGCCGGCTGACCAGTGGGTCTAGAAACAGGGCGTCGTTAAAGCAGCAACAGCGACACAAACGAGAAGGGTCCCGTCCCGAAAGGTGGGAGGGGTGCTGAGTGGCGTGTTCTCTGGCCAATCCCTGTGGGGACGCCGTGCCTGCGGCTGCTTGGGGAACCGGGCCCGGAGGTGAAGGAGAGGCCTGCTGGACAGTGCCGGATGCAGGCCCGGTGTCAATGCTGGCCCGGTGCTGGATGCAGGCCTGGTACTAGATGCAGCCCCGGTGCCGGATGCAGGCCCGGTACCACATGCAGGCCCTGTGCCGGATGCAGGCCCAGTGCTGAATGCAGGCCCTACAGTACCACATGCAGGCCCAGTACCACATGCAGGCCCGGTGCCACATGCAGGCCCGGTGCCACATGCAGGCCCAGTACCACATGCAGGTCAGGTACCACATGCAGGCCCGGTGCCGGATACAGGCCCGGTACCACATGCAGGCCCAGTGCCACATGCAGGCCCGGTGCCACATGCAGGCCCGGTGCCACATGCAGGCCCAGTGCCACATGCAGGCCCGGTGCCGGATGCAGGTCGGGTACCACATGCAGGCCCGGTGCCACATGCAGGCCGGGTACCACATGCAGGCCCGGTGCCGGATGCAGGTCGGTACCACATGCAGAACCGGTACCACATGCAGGCCCGGTTTCTGTAGCTGCTTGTGCTGGTGACAGGGTGCCCAGCACCCACCCCCGGGCCCGGGGTCGTGTCGCGAGGGCTCCCCGTTTTCCTCCCTCCTCCCGAGGGCTGTGCACTCTCTGAGCGGGTGCGTGTCCAGCACCAGCCGCTGCCCCGGCAGAACCTGAGCCTGTGTGGCCCCCCCTGGCGTCTGCCCTCCGCGCTCCCCATCGATCGGAAGCCTTTGCCGCCTCGTACCGGCCGAGTCCCGTTTCCCGGAAACCGCGGGGCCCGCGTTCGGGGTCAGGAAAAGCCCCACGCATTTTGCCCGATCGCACCTCCCTCCCGCCCCCTCCTCATCGCTGGATTCTGGACACACGTCCCCGTTTCCCGGGCGTGATGTCGCGATTCGGCCCCTTTCCCGTAAAGACGCGTTCTCTCCGGTGGACGGAACGGGTTTGCGGGGCGCACCACCTGTTTCCTCACCCCCCCTTCCCCCCAGTTTTTTCCAGGACGGGCTGAAGGCCGTGGAGAACCTCAAGCCCTCCATCGAGACGCTCTCGACAGATCTGCACACGGTACGTGCCTCCCGGCCCCGCCCGCAGGCACACGGCTGGTCCGCAGCCGACGATCCTCTCTCTCTCATCCCGGATGTTTCTCTCCCTCCCTCTCCCTTCCCCTCCCAAACCAGCGTGCCATTTATTTATTTATTTACGTTTTAAGCCCCAGCGTGGCTCAGGGGTTGAGCAGTCCCCTTAGGAAACCAACCAGGAGGTCAGGGTTCGATTCCCTGTCAGGGCACAGGCCCCGCGGGGGTGGCGGGCTCCATGCCCGGTGGGGGCCGTGCAGGGAGCAGTTGCTCTGTCCAGCCTTGAGTTTGCCGCTAGGCTGGGCAGAAACCAGCAGCCCGGCAGTGTCCCCGGCCGGAGCTCGGAGCCCCGGTCTCGGCCGCTGGGGGAGGTTTCGGAGTGAGGGGGGGGCGGGTGGCAGGGGTGCGGGGGGTGCCCTGTGCCCGCCAGCTTCTGGCTGTGCCTCTGTCATGCCCCCCTCTCCCTCCCTCTCCCCCCCGTTTGGTTTTGAAGATCAAACAGGCCCAGGACGAGGAGCGCAGGCAGCTGGTGCAGCTGCGGGACATTCTCAAGTCGGCGCTGCAGGTGGAGCAGAAGGAGGTGAGGGCTTTCATTGCGGAGGACGGCCGTTGGGAGCCGCGCCTCGTGGCCTCGGGACCGGGGAGGGCGGCGCCCGGGGCTCCCAGGTGCTCCCAGACCCGGCCGGGCTGTCCGAGCAGCCGCAGCCCCACGCTCAGCGGGTTCCCCGAGTGTGGGAGGAATATGTTTCCTGGGTGTTTTGGGGGGCAGCAGGCGGAGGTTCTGCTCCAGCCGGTGTGAGACGGGGAGCTCCGAGCCCCTCCCCCCGACACACGCTCCTGGGGGGTTCCTGACTGTCCGCCCCGGGTCCCCTGCTCCTCCTGGAACGTGAGGCTGAGCGTAACCGTGCCTCCTTGTGGGGCAGGACGTGGCGCTGGTGGACTTAGAGCAGCGGTTCTCAACCTGTGAGTCACGACCCCTTTGGGGGAGGGTCGAACGACCCTTTCACAGGGGTCGCCTGAGACCCTCGGGAAATGCAGATATTTACATCACGATGCATCACAGCAGCAACATGTCATGGTTGGGGGTCACCACCCCATGAGGAACTACTGTATGCTAGGGTCTCGGCCTTAGGGAGGTAGAGAACCGCTGACTTAGATAAATACCTCGCTAAACCTCCCTCCAGGCGGCGGTCACCGCCCCTCCGGTCTCACGGGGCCGCCGGTCGGCCCCCTCGGCGGGGGCGGTGGTGAATGTGGAGTCCCCTGTTGGTGGTTTGCATTCCTTGTGCTGTAACTGAATGTTGTTGTTTTTCTCCCAAATGCATTGACCTTTTGTGACCGAAGTCTAGGAGAGTAAGTAGTTCAGCATTTTAATAAGTCGGGAGAGTTTTGCATGCTTTCTTCGCGAACGTCAAAAAAAACAAAAACAAAAAAACCAAAACAAAAAACCCCCGTTTCTCCAGCGTATGGAGCGAGGAGGAGAGCATCTTTCACCCACTCCCTTCTCCCCCGGGAGCAGGGGGGCCCAGCAAAGGCTGCAGGACTTGCCTGGACAAATGCGGGCGACGCGGACATTTCCCGAGCGCACAGTGTGCCCACGCGCTGTCCTTCCTTGTGGAAATGAAACCGCCCCCTCCGCCAGGCCCCCTCCCTGGGGAGGTAGTGAGCAGCCCATGATCCTCTTTTTTTTTTTCTTTTTTAAATATATTTTACTGATTTTTTACAGAGAGGAAGGGAGAGAGATAGAAAGTTAGAAACATCGATGAGACATCGATCAGCCGCCTCCTGCACGCCCCAATGTACATGCCTTTGACCAGAATCGAACCCAGGACCTTTCAGTCCGCAGACCAGCGCTCTATCCACTGAGCCAAATCAGTTTCGGCATGATCCTCTCTTATCCCGGATGTTTCTCTCCCTTTCCCTCCAAAACCAGCATGCTATTTATTTATTTATTTATTTATTTATTTATTTATGTTTTAAACCCCAGCATGGCTCAGGGGTTGAGGTTGAGCGTCACCCTAGGAACCAGGAGGTCAGGGTTCGATTCCCAATTCCCGTTCAGGGCGCAGGCCCGGGGGTTGCGGGGGGCTCCATGACCAGTGAGGACCAGGCACGGAGCAGCGGATCCGAGGTTCTCTCTCCTCATGGATGCTTCTCCTTGGCCACATGGTTCTCTCTCCTCATGGGTGTTTCTCCCCGCCTCTCCCTGCCTCTCTGAAGCCAGTAGGAAGCACGTACATAAGTGGAAACGTAAAAACGTGCTCCCTCCCCTCCCCGTGCGTTTCCCCGCTGGCCCCTCCCTGGCGGAGCCTGTGCCACCTCGGCTGAGATCACGCCGATGGTCGTGCGAGAGTCCTCCGCCTGGGCCGTGCCTGGTACCCCAGGACCATCCCGGACTCAGAGGGGAGAGGGGACCAGGTGTCCGGGAAGGAGCATCCATCACCTGAGAGGTGGGGGCGGGGCCTGTGGGTACCCAGCCCGGCCCCACCGGCCCCACCCCTGGGGCAGACACACCCCTGCTGCCTGTGTCTCTCCTCCAGCAGAGGGAGCTGCCGGGTCCCCGGGGGCGGGTGGAGGCGGCCCTCCGCCCTCCTGGCCACCTGTGCGCTCCGGTGCACGTTTCCCTCCCTGTTGCCCTCACACCTGCCCGAAGCTTGGCGCTCGGCCACCTGAGGCGGGCGGGGCGGGCGGGGAGGGGCGGGCCCAGGGGAGGGTCAGGGAGTGAAGGTCAGCAGTGCCGGGCCTGCACCAGGTGTGCGGGCACGTGACCTTGCTAAGCCTGCCGCCATGCATGACCTTCACACGGGCGGCGGCGGCGGCGGCCCGGTTTGGAGGAGGAAGCAGCAGGGCCTGGGGATCGGCCTGGGGGCGGCACCGGCTGTGGGGTGCTGGCGTTGGCTTTGCTCGGAGGGCGGCCTGCGCCTGCCCCTCGGGACCCTGCCTCTGGCCATGATCGGGGACGGGAGGCCGGCGCCCCGTCTCACCGGCGGCTGCCCGGTGGCTCGCTGCGGCCGGCCGGGGCCGCTGGTGCCGGCCACGCCCTCCTCCCGCTGGGTGGGTGGCCCTCAGGAGCTTCCGGAGAGGAATTACTCGTGTGGGTGTGTCTGTGTGTGTGTGTGTGTGTCTAAGTGTGTGTCTGTGTCTCTGTGTTGTGTGTCTGCCTGTCTGTCTCTGTGTGTGTGTGTCTGTCTTGTCTGTGTGTGTCTCTGAGTGTGTCTGTGTGTGGGTGAAGGGGAAATGTCTCTGATTGAAAAGAGAAGCTTTAAGACAGCGGTTCTCAACCTGTGGGTCGTGACCCCTCTGGGGGTCCATCGACCCCATCACAGGGGTCGCCTAAGACCATCAGAAAACGCAGAGATTTACATTACGATTCACAACAGGAGCAGAATTACAGTTAGGAAGTAGCAACAGAAATAATGTTATGGTTGGGGGTCACCACCCCGTGAGGAGCTGTCTTAAAGGGCCGCGGCCTGAGGAAGGGTGAGAACCGCTGCTGTAAGGGCAGAGGTTCCTCTGGGCGCTGCCTCCCGGCGCGGGTTAAGGGACTCCTGGCCACTCTAGGACTCGCAGCTGCGCCAGAGCACGGCCTACAGCCTGCACCAGCCGCAGGGCAACAAGGAGCACGGCACCGAGCGCAGCGGCAGCCTCTACAAGAAGAGCGACGGGTGCGCGGGGGCGGGGGCGGGGGGCAGAGCTGGGGGCGGGGCGGGGGTCACCCCTGTGTCTGCCAGCTCCTGTGTCCGAAAGTCCTAACCTTGTATCCCCCCGTTTCTCCGGAAGGATCCGGAAGGTGTGGCAGAAAAGGAAGTGCTCGGTGAAGAACGGGTTTCTGACCATATCGCACGGGACGGTGAGTGTGTCCGGGAGCCGGTCTCCCTGGCGGGGGAGCCGGGGGGAGCTCGGTGCCGGGAGAGAGGCCTGTCTCTGGGGAAGCTGCTTGGGTCCCGCTCCATGTGGTGCCCCTACACCCATTCATTTATGCTTTTGCCGCCGGCGGGGAAAGCCTCGAACCCACAGCCAGGAGGAGAGTGGCAGGTGCCCCTCATTCCCAGCTGACACCCAGAAACACGCCAAACCAGCCCCGCCCCCCGCCCGTCTCTGGGGAGGGAGGGAGCATCGCCCCAGGACTCGGGGGTCAGAGATTCCAGAGGCGAGTGATGCCAGTCACTTTACTCCGAGACCAGCCTGAGACCCCACACCCGGCCTGAGACCCCATGCTAGGCCTAAGACCCTATGCCCGGCCTGACACTCTGCAGCCGGCCTGAGACTCTGTGCCCAGCCTGAGTCCCCGCCCCGGCCTGAGACTCTTTGCCAGGCCTGAGACCCCTGTCACCCTGTGCGCAGTCACCCTGTGAGGTCAGCCCTGCATATCAGCCTGGTTGGTACACACCTCGCAGAATGAAGTGACAACGAGGCGCACTCTCGAGACGGCTGGCGGCCACAGGCACAGACAGCCTCCCACCTGGGGGTGGGCTCCTGCTTGGGCTGTAGGAGAACGGGGAGGGGGGAGAAGGCCGTGGACTTCCTGAGGCCAACATGGTCCCTGTGTCCAAAGCAGCGGTTCTCAGCCTGTGGGTCGAGACCCCTTTGGGGGTTGAACGCCCCTTTCACAGGGGTCGCCTGAGACCAGCGGAAAACACCTATTTCCCATGGTCTTAGGAACCAACACGCCGCTCCTCGGTGTAGCAGAGTGTAGCCATGTCGTTTACTGTTGTCCTAGGAAGACGGTTGCCCATGCTACACCACACTTTGCCGGGGGTCGTTTTGGTCTTAGAAGTCCACAGCCGTGGCCCCCGCCCCTTCCCCGAGAGGCTGGGGTCCCTGCCGGAGGGCCGCCGCGCTGGAGGGGCTCAGCCTGCGGGGGGCGCCGTGCGGGAATGAGGAATGACCCGCCCGGTGTCCCGTTCCCTCCCCCGGCTCCCGGCGAGCTTCAGTGTCTAATCTTTAGTGTCGTTCCGCTCCTCCGCCAGGCGAACCGGCCGCCCGCCAAGCTCAACCTGCTCACCTGCCAGGTGAAGACCAACCCCGAGGAGAAGAAGTGCTTCGACCTCATCTCGCGTGAGTCTGTTTCTCGGACAGAGGTCTTTCCCGCCCGAGTGTGGGCCTCTGCCGGTCCCTGCGGCTTCGGAAGGGCGGGTGGGGAAGGGAGAGGCCTGCATTCTGGCAGAGGGTGGACCGTCCCGGGAAGGCCTGGCTGCCCGTCCTGAAGTGGAGGAGGCAGCCCTCCCTCCCACCCCACCCCCAGCTCCCCGAGGCTCTACATGCCTCAATGCCTCATCCCCCAGCCCCCTCGTCCTGTTTGCAAACGAGGAGGTGATACTAGGGGAGCCCTTTCCTTATTAAAAAAAGGAAGCACCTGTGATGTTAAAAAGGCTTCCCAGCTGCTCCATGGATAGAGCATCAGCCTGTGGACTGAAGGGTCCCGGGTTCGATTCCCGGTCAGGGCACATGCCCAGGTGGCGGGCTCAGTTCCCGGTAGGGGGTGTGCAGGAGGCATCCCTCCCTCCACCCCCCCACCCTCCCAGCTCCTCGAGGCTCTGCACGCCTCATTGCCTCCCTAGCCCCCAGCCTTCTTGTCCTGTTTGCAAACGAGGAGATGATACCAGGGAGCCCTTTCCTTCTATAAAAAAGGAAGCACCTGTGATGTTAAAAAGGCTGCAGCCCTGGCTGCTGAGGCTCCGTGGATAGAGCGTCAGGCTGCGGACTGAAGCGATTGGGGCCAGTGCCAGCAGCAGGTGCAAGCGGGTCACTGAGAATCCTTTGCTCCCGGGCACCACGGTCCCGCCCGGCACTGGCACCTACTACCGGCGCCAGGGCCACCACTCGCACCCGCAGCCGACGCCCAGCGCCTGTCCTGGTCACTCAGTGCTGTCAGCTGGTGTGAGGGCAGCTGCCTCTCATGGCCTGAGGGCTTCTCCACCTCCCCCTGCTCCTGAGGGGTGATCAGGGCAGCAGCCTCTGCTCACACCTGCTGACGGCACCCAGTGATCAGGACCGGCACTGGGCGTTGGCTGTGGGTGCGAGGTAGGCCGGTGCTGGTTGTGGGTGCGAGCGGTGGCTCTGGCCCCCGTAGTAGGTGCCAGTGCCGGGCGGGACCGTGATGCACGGGAGCAAAGAATTCTCAGTAACCACCAGAGGCTCACCCAGTGACAGCCATTGGTGCCCTCCCCCCGCCTCCCCCATCCCACCTACTCCACCATCCCACGGTGGCCAACACTTACCACATCCACACATGCCTCCTGGTGGTCAGTGCGTGTCACGGCAGTGGGTGGTTCCGCTGGCCGGTCTGTGTGCACGGTGGCCTGTGGGGACGCGGGC
This sequence comes from Lasiurus borealis, assembly GCA_004026805.1. Lineage (NCBI taxonomy): Eukaryota > Metazoa > Chordata > Mammalia > Chiroptera > Vespertilionidae > Lasiurus > Lasiurus borealis. Next base: position 31,632 of record PVJN01010294.1, read on the forward strand.
ATTTGAAGCAGCTCGAAGCTTCTGGGAGGAGGCGGCTGGCGGTCTCGATGGACCGGCCTCGTTGGCAGCCGCGTGGCTTTAGCCTCGAATGGCAGTTGGTTCCTTCGCCTCTCAAAGCCTCAGCCGCCCTCAGGCAGCGCCCAGCCTGCCCCAGAGGCGGGCGGGAGGGCAGTCAGCCTGCCCCAGAGGCGGGCGGGAGGGCAGTCAGCCTGCCCCAGAGGTGGGCACGGTGCCGGCTGCGGGGCTCACGCTGACGGGGTCCTCTTGCCCGCAGATGACCGCACGTACCACTTCCAGGCGGAGGACGAGCAGGAGTGCCAGATGTGAGTGCCGGCGTGGAGGGTCCGGGGGGCCGGCGGGGCGGGGGGCCGGCGGGGGGCTGGCGGGGCGGGGGGTGAGGGGTGAGGGGGACCGGGGTCCGGGGGCCTCTCACAGCCCCGTCCTCCTCCGCAGATGGATGTCGGTGCTGCAGAACAGCAAGGAGGAGGCCCTCAACAACGCCTTCAAGGGCGACGACCCCCCCGGGGAGAACATCGTGCAGGAGCTGACGAAGGAGATCATCTCGGAGGTGCAGCGCATGGCGGGCAACGACGTGTGCTGCGACTGCGGGGCGCCAGGTGACCCCCTCTCCCACCCCCACCCTGACCCCCCAGCCCTGGAAGGCCCAGGCCCAGGCCCCGCCATTGACTTTCCCTCCGTTGCTTTTTTTTTTTAATATATTTTATTGATGTTTTACAGAGAGGAAGGGAGAGGGATAGAGAGTTAGAAACATGGATGAGAGAGAGACACCGATCAGCTGCCTCCTGCACGCCCCCCACTGGGGATGTGCCTGCATCAAACCTGGGACCTTTCAGTCCACAGGCCGACCGCTCTATCCACTGAATCAAACTGGTTTTGGCCCTCCGTTGCTTTTTAATTGATATTTCTAAAGAGAGAGAGGAAGGGCTGAGACCGGTTTGGCTCAGTGGATAGAGTGTCGAGGCCTGTGGACTGAAAGGTCCCAGGTTCGATTCCAGTCAAGGGCATGTATCCTGGTTGCGGGCACATCCCCAGTAGGGGGCGTGCAGGAGGCGGCTGATCGACGTCTCTCTCTCTCTCTCATCAATGTTCCTAACTCTGTCCCTCTCCCTTCCTCTCTGTAAAAAACCAATAAAATATATTAGAGAGAGGAAGGGAGAGGGGAAGAGGGATGGAAGCATCAATGAGAGTCCTAGCAGATTTGGCTCCATGGATGAGAGCCTAGGCCTATGGACCGAAGGGTCCCAGGTTCCATTCTGGTCCAGGGCACAGACCTCAGTGGCAGGCTCCTCCCTGGCCTGGGCCCTGGTCGGGGTCCCTGCAGGAGGCAGCCCAGTCTGTGTGTTTCTCTGTCTCTTTTCCTCTTCTCCACTCTCTCTCAAACTGTGTGGAAAAATGTCCTCAGTGAGGATTAAAAAAAGACGGAAAGAAAGAAACATCACGGAGAGAGGAGTATCACCCATCAGCCGCCCCCTGCACGCCCGGTTACCCAGGGACCACGGCAGGGGTGCTGTGAACCCCCTGTGTGTTTCTAAGGGCAACCAGCAGCGCTCAAGAGAGGGAGAGCTTAACTCTGAATCCCCCTTTTCAGTAGAGTCACCATCCTTTGTCAGGCGTTTCCCGAACACCTACTACTATGTGCCACCCACAGTGTAGGATCTCCGGTGTCACTGCCCCCGTGAAAGAGCCCAGGTGTGGTCCAGGACGGGGCGGCAGCCGTGTGGCTCTGTGCCCGCCTGCAGCCCCAAACATGGCCCTCCTGGGCAGCGTGCAGGTGCCGCCCTGCTCCCCGGGGCTCTGGGTCCGGCAGGGAGCGGGCACGGGAAAGGTACGGAATTGCTGAGGCACGCAGTGGGAGCTCTGGTCGCCGCGGAGTGCTGAGCGCAGAGCCGGGCATCCGCACGCAGTGTGTCCTCTTCACGGGGATTCGCACTCGTGAACACACAGACACACGTGACCTGAGTCAGCGCCCCGTGTCGCAGTTAGGCGCCGGCCGGTGTGACCAGAGCGGGGACGGCAAGGCTGGTGCTCAGAGTCCGTGCGAGGCGACGGGAGGGAGCGTCCTGGCCCCGGGCCCCCGGCGACCCCCCGGCCCCAACTCCGTCTGTTCCCTTCACAGACCCCACGTGGCTCTCCACCAACCTGGGCGTGCTGACCTGCATCGAGTGCTCGGGCATCCACCGCGAGCTGGGCGTGCACTACTCGCGGATGCAGTCGCTCACGCTGGACGTGCTGGGCACCTCCGAGCTGCTGGTAACCGTCCCGCCGGGCCTGGGGGTGGCGCAAGCTGCACTGAGAGCCGGCCGTTTAGGCATTTGAACCCACTTTGGTTCCTTTCATTGATTTTTTAAATATATTTTTAGTGAATTTTAGAGAAGAAGGGAGAGGGAGAGAATCATGGATGGGCCTCCCTCCTGGTCCCCAGAGCCTCACCCCAGCCCTTGCGAGGCTCCCCTGGCTGGGTGTCCACCCTGGGCCCTGGCTCCCGGGGAGGGTGCCCGCAGGAAGGACAGGTGTCCGGGCTGCGGCCCCCAAACCAGCTGTAGAACTGGGATGTGTTGGCGAAACCGGTTTGGCTCAGTGGATAGAGCGTCGGCCTGCGGACTGAAGGGTCCCAGGTTCGATTCCAGTCAAGGGCATGTATCCTGGTGGCGGGCACATCCCCAGTGGGGGGCATGCAGGAGGCAGCTGATTCTCTCTCTCATCGCTGTTTCTAACTCTCCCTCTCCCTTCCTTTCTGTGAAAAATCAATACAATTTAAAAAAAAAAAAAAGAGCTGGGATGTGAACCTGAACCCTGGCTTGCTGGCCCGAAGGAAAGTGCGCTCGAGGTTCTGGGGGCCGTGGGTGAGGACAGACCCCACTCCAGGCCCCCCCTCCCCTGCTCCCCGCCCTGCCGGGCCTCCGTCCAGGGCGCTGCAGGAGGAGGACGCTCGGAACGGGCGCGCTGCCTCCGCCCGCGTTTTATGGGTTCCTTCGGGGCTCGGGGTCGTCCGCCGTGCGAAAGGCAAACCGCTTTATTGCTCTGGCTCTTGGCGGCCCGGGTCGCCCTCAGCCGGCTGGGGCGTGTGCGTCCGTGTGTGTGTGTGTGTGTGTGTGTGTGTGTGTGTATGTGTATGTGTGTGCGCACGCGCACGTGCATGCGTGTGTGGAGGGCGCGGTGTGTGTATGTGTGTTGTGTGTGTAGTGTGTGTGTAGGGCTCCGGGGCGTGTGTGCGTGAATGTGTGTGCGTGCATGTGTGTGTGTGGGTGTGCGAGTGCGTGCATGTGCATGTGGAGAGGGTGTGGGCGGCGGAGGCCTGAGCGGGCGTGTCCTTGCAGCTGGCCAAAAACATCGGGAACGCCGGCTTCAACGAGATCATGGAGAGCTGCCTTCCCGCCGGGGACCCCGCCAAGCCCGGCCCGGGCAGCGACATGTGAGTGGGGGCCGGGCTCTGAGGGCGGGAGGGGACAGGTCGGGGGCAGCGGAGGCTTCCTTTGGGTGGGAGTAGGGGATGCCTGGCCCGCGGGGCGCGCTCGTGGGTTGTTCGGCACAGGGAACGGGCTCGTTGGTAACTCGGTCGCTCTGGGTGGCCCGGCCTGATGCCGCGAAGATGCCAGTGGCCCCGCCCGGCTGGAGGGAATGACCAGCCCGAGCTGTGGGTTCAGGGTTGTTTCTCGATCACACTCACCTTACGGGGTGTCCCGTGGGGATGTTTGGGGCGGCTGGTTTTCAGAGGAAGAGGAAACCCCGGGGGCTGGGGCTCTGTGCACGTGCAGGGGCCTCGCCTGGTCGTGTGGGGGTTCGCACTCGCCGGTCTGCCTGGGGAGTGGATCCCTCCGGTCTCAGGTCTCCCCGAAAGCCAGGGCAGGCGGGCACCCCTCCCAGAGGCCGGGCAGGCGTCTGCAGGGGCCGAGAGCAGCTGCTGCAGGAAGGTGGGTGGGTGACGGGGAGAGGGGCCCCATCAGGGGTCTGGGCAGGCAAGGCTTGGAGCTGAGGTGGTGTGGGCACGGCTCGGGGGTGGGGCACGGCTCAGGGGTGGGCCACACCTTCAGAGGCAGCAGGCGGGCTGAGAGCGGGCGGCCCCATCCCCGGCCCCACAGCCAGCCCTTGGGGTCCGGAGGTGGCCCCCGGGACCCTGCACGGCTTGAGGCCGCCTGCACAGAGGCTGGAGGGTCGCTGCTGCTGCTTGAACGTGCTGAGGGGTCCCCCGAGCAGACACCACACGGACACGCTGAGGAGGCTTCCCTGACACAGCTTCCTGCAAGGTGGTGGGGACCCAGCTTTTTTTTTGGGTTTGTTTGTTTTTAGAGAGGAAGGGAGAAAGAGAGAAACACCAATAATGAGAGAGAATCAGGGACTAGCTGCCTCCTGCACTCCCCTAACGCGGGCGTGTACCCCGGTGGGAATTGAACCACGGCCTCCTGGTTCATAGGTCAGTGCTCGGCCCTCAGCCCCTCTGGCCGGGCCAGTGTTGTTTTTTTTTTGTTGTTTTTTTTTAATGTGTTTTATTCATATTTTACAGAGAGGAAGGGAGAGGGACAAAGAGTTAGAAACATCCATCAGCTGCCTCCTGCACGCCCCCCACTGGGGATGTGCCCACAACCAAGGTCCATGCCCTTGACCAGGAATCAAACCTGGGACCCTTCAGTCCGCAGGCTGACGCTCTACCCACTGAGCCACACCGGTTCCGGCCGGGCCGGTGGTTTTTACTGTCCCCGGTGAACGGTGCGGGCATGGGACGCGAGGCCCCGGCCCTTGACGAGGCCGTCGCGCCCGCCCGCTCGCCCGCAGGAACGCCCGGAAGGACTACATCACGGCCAAGTACATCGAGAGGAAGTACGCGCGGAAGAGGCACGCGGACAGCGCGGCCAAGCTGCACAGCCTGTGCGAGGCCGTCAAGGCGCGGGACATCTTCGGGCTGCTGCAGGCGCACGCCGACGGCGTGGACCTCACCGAGCGGATCCCGCTGGCCAACGGCCATGTGAGAGCCGGGCGCGGCCGGGAGCCCCAAGTGCCGGTGGGAGGGGCGTGCGGTTTCCGGGGAGCGTGAGCACCCTGTGGGCACACGGGGGCCTCGGGGCTGGGCCTCAGCGGCAACCCCGGGCCAAGTGGGGGGAAGAGAGGCCTGGTGCACCCCAGCCCCGCTCCCCAGCCCCTCCCAGGCCCCCCGTTTCCCGAGGCACGTTCCTGAGAGGGTGAGGGCTCACTCTCAGTGTGTCCTAACCCCTCCCCGGGGCCTGGAGACACTCAGGTCCCCCTGACTCCTCCTTTCGCCCAGAATAAGGGCACACGTCCCTCTGAACCAGCGGTTCTCCACCTTCCTAAGGCCGCGACCCTTGCATACAGCTCCTCATGGGCGGTGACCCCCAACCATGAAATGTTGCTGCTGTGATGCATCGTGATGTCAATATCTGCATTTTCCCATGGTCTTAGGCGACCCCTGGGAAAGGGTCGTTCGACCCCCAAAGGGGTCTCGACCCACAGGTTGAGAACCGCTGCTCTGAACCCTCCTTTCGTCCGGAATAAAGGCACTCGGGGCTGAGAGAGGAGTCAGGCCCGCGGTCCAGGGCAGGTGCCCAGCCCAGCGGTGCCCTCCATCCTGCACCCCCACCCCCACCCGGAACAGCTCTCATGTGCACCACCCCTCCCAGAGGCCAGACACCCCCCCTCCCCTGCCCCCCATTTGCCAGAACTTGTGTTCAGAAGAGGCTGTGGTAGCCATACGCCCTCTGGTGTGAATTGGTGACATTGCAGCTGTGCAAGAGCTGGCATACGGGGGCGGGGAGGGTGAGGGGGTGGGGGAGGGAGCCTCCCGGGTCCTGGACCTGAGACCCGGTTCACAGGCTCTGGTGATGTTAAGGGAGGGACCGGGACAGAGGACGGGGAGGGGCTCTGAGACGGAACCCCCACCCGGAGGTCTCCCTGTGGGGGAGGAGCCGGGCTCCGTCCAGAACGAGCAGGTTCCTCACCGGGGCGGCGGCGAGGCCGGTGCAGGGGGGCGCGGTGTCCCCCCCAGGGTGGGCTTGAAGGGAGCACGGCCGCCTCTGCTCGCTCCGCAGGAGCCGGACGAGACCGCCCTGCACCTGGCCGTCAGGTCTGTGGACCGCACCTCCCTGCACATCGTGGACTTCCTGGTTCAGAACAGGTGGGCCTGCTGGGATCGGGGCTGGTGGGGGGGAGGAGGCGGGTGTGGTGGCCCCAGGACTGAGCGAGGGCTGCGGGGGTGGGAATGGGAGTTTGCGGGGGGGGGGCAGTGCAGCCCTGCAGGAGCCTGGGGCCAGAGGAAGGCACCCTCAGGGGTCTGCAGGCTGTAGCCCTGGTGTCGGACCCGCCGGTGAGACACCAGGCCCGAGAAGCAGCCCGACTGGGGCCCCCACAGCGGCTGAGCGGCCTGTCCCACCTCTGAGGCACAAGGGTGCCTTTCTGGGCAGGGTGGGGGGGTTGCATTGGAAGAATATGGAAATTCACACACACACACACACACACCCGCTCCTGGGGACTTTGGCCGTGGGAAAGTGACTTTTGCCTTTTTTTGAGAAAGAGCCTGTGCTAAGACGGGGCAAGCTCGCCGTCCTTCTGTGGGACAGACGGGCGGCCGCAGGGCTTTCGGTGGCCTCGGCACCGACCGGGGAGCCAGGCGGCAGGGAGGTGGTGGCGCGGCCCCGGAAAGCCACGCTCTCGGCACCTGCTTGGCACAGCCCGGTGCTGGCTCCCTCGCTGCCTCTGCCGTCCCCGGTGGCTGCAGCCAGGCCCCCGCTAGCAGCCTTGCCCAGTCCCGTGGCTCACTGTCCCCCCCACTCTCTCTCCCTCCCTCCCTCCGGGTCGCCGGCAGCGGGAACCTGGACCGGCAGACGGGGAAGGGCAGCACGGCGCTGCACTACTGCTGCCTCACCGACAACGCCGAGTGCCTGAAGCTGCTGCTGCGCGGCAAGGCCTCCGTGGAGATCGGTGAGCGGCGCCCGCCCCCCGCCGGCGTCCTGGGGGGACAAGGGGCGGTCGCACCACACACAGCGGCTCCCCTCGGGCCAGGGTCCGGAGCGGCCTGCCTCTGAACCGTCCAGCAGTGGCCGGCGTCGGAGGGCCATGTGGGCAGGCGAGGGGCCTGCTGCTGCCCCTGAGGTTGAGGCGACCTTGGCCGTGGGCTGGGGCTCCTCCCCTCCCTCCTGTCCGTAGCCCACAGCTCGGGTCAGCCCCGCCCTGCCGGCTCAGGCGGCAGTTCACCCCGTGGTGGGCGCCCCCACCGGGGACCCTGACCTGCATGCAGCCCAGGCCAGTCCAGCGGGGCCGGCTGCAGTGGGCCGTCGGGAAACGCTTTGGGGAAGGAGCAAGGGAGGCAGGTGCTGCCGGAGAGCCAGGTTTCTCCTCCAGAGTTCCCGTCAGCCCCGGCCGGCGGGGGGTACTCAGGAGTTGAGTGTCCACCTGTGAACCAGGCGGTCATGGTTTGATTCCCAGTCACGGGCACACGCTCGATCCCCAGTCGGGGGCTTGCAGGAGGCAGCCGATCCCTGATTCTCTCTCATCATGGATGTTTCTTTTCTTTTTTTTAATATATTTTATTGATTTCTCACAGAGAGGAAAGGAGAAGGATAGAGAGCTAGAAACATCGATGAGAGAGAGACATCGATCAGCTGCCTCCTGCACACCCCCCACTGGGGATGTGCCCTCAACCAAGGTCCATGCCCTCGACCGGAATCAAACCTGGGCCTTTCACTCTGTCACCGAGCCAAACCGGTTTTGGCTCATCCTTGATGTTTCTGTCTCTCCCTCTCCCTGCCTCTCTGAGGTCAGTGGAAACATCTCTTTAAAAAATGTCATGCCCTAGCTGGCTTGGCTCAGTGGATGGAGCGTCAGCCTGCGGATTGAAGGGTCCCAGGTTCAATTCCGGCCAAGGGCACGTACCTGGCTTGCAGGCTCGATCCCCAGTGGGGGGCATGCAGGAGCAGCCAATCAATGATTCTCTTTCATCATTGATGTTTCTATCTCTCTCTCCTCTCCCTTCCTCTCTGAAATCAATAAAGAAATATATTATATAAAAAAAATGTCATAATCCTGGTTGGCTGAGGGTTCCTGAGGAGGGAGCCCACAATTTCCTGTTTGTGGACAGGCAACGGGGGTGGGAGGTCGGGGGGTGAAAGGTTGGGGGAGGAGGTGTGAGGTTACACCTGCCGCCGCCTCCACCCATGGTGCCCTGGCTGGCAGACGGTGGGGAACCGCTTTGCGGGACGGAGAGTTTTCGTGTGGATTTCGTTAGTTGGCTACGTCCGTGGTTCGACGGTCAGGACCCCCAGGTCGTGCCCAGTTTAATCTGGGCTGCTGCCCTGTCCCTTCCGTCGTCCCCCTCTCAGTCCCCCGCTCTTTCTTGCCGCCCCGCCTTGTAGCCAACGAGTCGGGGGAGACGCCGCTGGACATCGCCAAGCGCCTCCGGCACGAGCACTGCGAGGAGCTGGTGAGTCTGCGCAGAGAGGCTGGGCCGCCCGCCCCGGGCCACACAGCAGCTCCGTGGCCGTGGAGACAGCCTCACGCCCTCCTGTCTGGAGGCGCCCGGCGGATGTCCTGCCTCGACCGCTCTCCGCAGCTGGAAGTAGCCGCTGCCTTCCCGAGAGCGCTGAGTGTCCCTAGGAAGGGCGGGCGGGCGGGCACCCATTTTCTGCAGGGCTCATGCTCCTGTCGGGTGAGGGAGGCTGGGCTGACCCCTCCAGTTTGCTCCCTTACGCGCTGGTCAGAACATACAAGCCAGACGTGCAGTTAGAGGGCACTTCACGGGTTGTCCGTGCACCCGGGAGGGGGCGCACCGAGCACAGAGGTTCACGCGACCCGGCGTGGGGGCTCCCTGCCCGCCCCCCTCCCTCGGACGGGTGGCTGGAGGCCCGCGCCCCGGGCGGAGCGGGTGTCCCCCGGGCTGAGCGCCTGAGCTGCCTCACCCACCGCCCTTTGCTCCCCTCAGCTGACCCAAGCCTTGTCTGGAAGGTTCAACTCGCACGTGCACGTGGAGTACGAGTGGCGGCTGCTGCCCGAGGACCTGGACGAGAGCGACGACGACGTGGACGAGAAGCTGCAGGTCCGTGCCGGGGGCGCGTCCGGCCCGGGTCCCCGCGGGGCCTCCTCCAGAGCCGCCCGCTCCCGCCTGCTGGGGGGCGGGGCCGGGGTGGGGGGTGCAGAGAGCTGGCCGGTGGCCGGGGAGACAGCAGGCTGTGCTGTTTGCTCCCCGGGATCTCCCCGCTCCTGTGCACCTTCATTAAAGGGCCGGGCCCGGCACCCGTCCACCCCCCCTTCTTCCGGTGGAGAGTGGGGGGCCTGGTCCGTCCTCGCAGCTCGGGGCTTTGTGGGGATTGAAAACGCTGTGTGAGCTGCAGCCGCTGAGCTCGCATGCCTGAGCCGGGGGTGCGCCTTGCCCCGGGGGACGGGGCACTGTGACCCAGAGGCTGTGTCTGTCTGCGTGTCCCCCACCTGCTGCCCGTCCCCCCTGCAGCCCAGCCCCAGCCGGCGGGAGGACCGGCCGGTCAGCTTCTACCAGCTGGGCTCCAGCGCCGCGGCCTTGGCCAGAGACGCCGCCGCCGGGCTGGGCAAGGACAAGCAGAGGGCCTTCGCGCCCAGCATCCTGCAGAACGAGACGTACGGAGCCGTCCTAAGCGCCGGCCCGGCCCCCGGCCAGCCCGCGGCCCCCGGCGCCGCCAGTGCCCCCCCGCTGCCCCCCCGGAACGTGGCCAAAGGTACGGGCGCCCAGGGCCCGCCGTGCCAGCGGCTGCGGTTGGGTGTTTGGGTGTTTGGGTCGGGGGGTGGAGGGTGGTGGCTGCTGGGCCCGCACCAGGTGAGGATGGGCCCGTTGTGCGTCGTCGCTGTCGGCTTCCTGGAGGAACGCTGGTTCGCGTCCGCAGGTGCCACATGGGGTGGAGCTTCTCCACCTGGTCCGTGTTCCGGGCGCGGGTGTGGCGTCCGTGGGACGTGGGGTGCAGGTCCCCCGAGGGGAGGCTGAGCGTCACCTGCAGCCCTGCCTCCTGGCCTCTCCCTTCGCTTTCGCCCTCTGTCGGTCCTCCTTTGCCTCACCCTGTTGGCCCCCGGGGTCTCCCCGTCTCCCTCTGGGCCTCCCCTGGCCCCAGTGGAGAGCGCACCCACCGGGGAGGGTCGGGTGGTGCCGCCCGCCGGGCCCTCCACGTCCGTCTGTCTGAGAGCGGGGACCCGCCGGCCGCGGGAATCCCGCTGCGTCCTCAGCGCACCTGGCAGCGGCAGCAGCCTTGGCCGGAGCGGGAGTGTTGACAGACCCCCGGTCCCGCTGCTTCTAGAAGGTCCCGCTGGCCAATAACGCCGTGTTCTGTTTCTGTTTCTGTCGTGTGTGTGACACGTGTGTGCGTGCGTGTGCTGAGCAGCCCAGGCCGCCGCCTCCAACGCCCCGTGGAAGACGAACTCCGCGAGCGCGGACGGAGTCGGCCGGCAGCGGTCCTCGTCCGACCCGCCCGCCATCCACCCGCCGCTGCCCCCGCTCCGCGTGACCTCCACCAGTACGTCCCCCGCTGCTCCCTGCTCCCTGCTCCCTGCTCCCTGCTCCCTGCTCCCTGCTCCCTGCTCCCTGCTCCCTGCTCCTTGCTCCCTGCTCCCTGCTCTCTGCTCCCTGCCGGGCTGGCGGCTGCGGGCGGGTGGGGAGGATGGTACCTGGGGCTGGGGCTGCGCCACCTGCGCAGACACCGCGGTGCCCGGGCTGCAGCGGGACATGGCTCTCGGGGCCTTGGGAGCCTCCCCGGTTTCCCTGGGACCGGCCTGGTTACGACGATGCCCGGCCAGCCACCGGCAGGCCCGGGGCCAGGGGTCGGCAAACCGCAGCTCGCGAGCTCTGGTTTGCCGCTCTGTAGACGGATGCGTTTGCCGACCACTGTCATATACCACCTTTACCTCTGTGCACACAGTGTGCCACCACTGCCTGATCCAGCTTCCAACCACATGTAGTTTAGTCCAGTGGTCGGCAAACTCATTCGTCAGCAGAGCCGCAGTTTGCGGGCGTGTGGCTGCCGGCCGAGCTGGGCTGCCTGGGAGGGTCCCCCAGAACCTGGGGGAGACGGAGGCGTCCAGCTCAGACACACCCGAGTCACGTGCCGGGGGCACCGGAGGTCCAGGGGGCCATGGCGGGGCCTGGGGCTGTTCCCTGGGGCGGGGTGTGACGCTAGAGTCTGCCTCTGACTTCTCTTCGGAAGCAAAGGCCCCAGGCATGCACAGTACGTACCACAGAGGCAGGCCCCTCCTCCCATCACCCGTGCCTCGCCTGCCACTGTCCTGGGGGAGAGGGGCGCTGACTCCTAGGCGAGGGTCCGGGGTGAGAGTGTGGGACCCTCAGGAGGGCGCTGCTCCTGTCCCAGAGGCCAGGCGGGCAGGGAGGGGGGTCCTCCAGACCCCCCCACCCATGCTTCCTGCCGGCCGGATCGCTCTCCTCCGCCTCCGCTGGGCTGACCGGCTGGCAGCCTGGGCAGTGACCGGCCCTGGGTCCAGAGGAGGCGGAAGGAGGAGCGACCCCGGACAGCCCGGCTCCCCGGGGACAGGACGTGGCCAGAGTCCGGCCTGGGCCTCCGCCTCCGTGGCTGCCGTCCCCCCAGGTGGCACCCCGCCGTCCTGGATCCGGGCGTGTCCTCGGGAATTCCTCGGAGGGGCTCTGCGTTGCGACGGGAGGACTCCCCGATGCTGTTTGCGGGGACTCGCAGGGAACGTGGGCTTTCCGGGAGGCGGCGAGACGCCTGGCCGTGACCCTCTGCGTCTCCGTCTCCTCTCCCCGCAGACCCCCTGGCTCCCACGCCGCCCGCTCCCGCAGCCAAGGTGCCCGGCGCCCTGGAAGGGCTGAGCCAGCAGAGCAAGCCGACCCCGCCGGGGGTCCCGCCGGGCAAGACCGCGGCCCCGGCCCTGCCGCAGCCGCCCAGCCGCCTCCCGCAGAGGAGGCCCGCTCCGGGGTACGCTCCCCTTCCCTTCCCCTCTCTTCTCCTCCCCTCCCCTCCCCTCCCTGCGGGTCTGGCCACTGGGTGCCTCACTTCTTGCACTCGGGGGCCTCCGGGTGGCCACAGGCTCTGTCTGCGGAGATTCCCGTGCGGGCAGCAGTCCCAGGCGTCGGCGCCTGTGACCCAGGAGGGGACGTGACCCGGGACGGTTCCCTCCGGTGTCCGGTGTCGTGAACATCACTTACCGTAGCGGTTCTCAACCTGTGGGTCGCGACCCCTTTGGGGGGTCGAACAACCCTTTCACAGGGGTCACCTAAGACGATCGGAAAATGCAGATATTTATATCACAATGCATAACAGGAGCAGAATTTCATGGTTGGGGGTCACCACCCCATGAGGAGCTGTATGCCAGGGTCTCGGCCTTAGGAAGGTGGAGAACCACTGACTTACCGGGAATGTTTAAACCGTGAGAGTTTCACCCGGATGTCTGTCTGTCCTCCGTCCCCGTGACGATGTCGATCTCTCTGCGGTCCGGGCGGTGGGGTTTGGGGAATCGAGCCCTCACATCGCGAGGCCGCCGGGTTCTGTTTGTTGTCACGTGCGAGGGTTCTGGGAGGAACCCGCCAGCAGCATTATCGTGGGGGCCCCTGCACTCGGCCCCGCTGGTCGGTCGTGGGGCGGGCTGACCGCAGGGAGCCTGGGGGCAGGATACGTACATACGTACGTGGCCTCCCCGTGTGGCAAGGGCTTCCTCACGTCATGGTGGCTGGGCCGGAGCCAAGTCCCCAGGGAGAGGCCGGACCTGGCCCTGCTGCCCGGTGTTGCTGGTCACTCCAGGGCAGAGCCAGGCGTGGGGTGATCAGAGCCCAGCTCTCCGTGAGGAACTGGGGGGCCGTGTTCTAGAAGTTCCCCGGGTTCAATCCAATGTCCTCCCATTCTGGACTCGTTATTCCCTCTCTCTGTGATGGAGGTCTGGCTGGTGATTAACGTTAGTGCCGCCTCCTGCTGAGACCGGGGCCCCCGAGTGGCGGGCGTCTTGACCCTGCTGGGCTCCCCTCCCCCACCGGGAGGACGCCTTCCTGACCCACTCCGCCCCCCAGGGTGTGTCTGTTGGCATTCGTGCCACCGGGTGCGTCTGGCATAGAAACAGCCTTTAGTTCTGACATTTCGTTGACTTTTTTTTTTTTTTTAATTTTTTACAGAGAGGAAGGGAGAGGGATAGAGAGTTAGAGAGGTCGATGAGAAAGAAACATCGATCAGCTGCCTCCTGCACGTCCCCTACTGGGGATGTGCTCGCAACCAAGGTACATGCCCTTGACCAGAATGGAACCTGGGACCTTTCAGTCTGCAGGCCGGCGCTCTATCCACTGAGCCACACCGGTTTGGGCTCCTTGACTCTTTTTAATGCCTTCTATTTTTCCCTGTTCTCCGTTCTAATTTATTGACCTCAGAGCCAGGGAGGAACCTTAGTTGGTGGTTCCGCTCACGTACGCATGCATTGGTTGCTTCTCCTGTGCCCCCTGACCGGAGATTGAGCCCCCAACCGTGGCGAATCGGGACAGTGCTCCACCCAGCATAGCCCCCTGGCCCGGCTCTGTCCTCGGCGTTCAGACCATTCCTATTCTTCAGCCATCCGCTCCCCTGGCCTTTCCTCTTTCTACGGGGGTAGCTCACGGCCCCGACACCCGCCCTGCAGCTCGGCAGTTTTATGTGAGCGTCGCTTCTTGCCCAGACCATGTTGGGTCCATGTTTTTGCATGTACAGTGGGGTGAAGGGGGTAGGTAGTTGGAGACCCAGGCCCAGCCTACCTCTGACCACACCCTCTTTATTTACCCCCTGGGCTGGGGGTCACTGCTGAAGGGGAGAGACTGGCAGGTGTGCTTGAAACCTCCTGGCTGGGGTGATGCGCAAGCTCCTGGGACCACGCTGGTCCTATGGCCCCACCTGGAGGCCGGGGCTGGAAGTGCAGGTCTGTCTGCGCCCTTCCAGTTCCCTGAAGTGGACACTGGCCCGGGTCCCCCGCCCCCCAACCCCCCCCAGGCCGGGGCTCAAGCACACACAGGCCGTCCTCCTCCTTCCTCAGGGGATGAGGCTGCTGATGGTTCACCCTCCACTCTCAGCTCCCTTCCTCTTCCTTCCTCTTTGTTATTCTGGTTTTCATTTTTTTTTATGCTGCTCCTTGGGAGACAGTGGGAGTAAGTGTGTCCAGCAGAACGCTCTCGACACCAGGGGGCGGGGCTTGCCTCCCTGTCCTCAGGACCTGCGTGGGAGGCCTGGTCAGGGACCTCGGTGTGTCGTGTCGGGAGGACGTGGATCCGCCGAAAGGCCGGGCCGGCTCCCGCCTCCTGTGTGCGGGCCTGTGTGTCTCGGCTCTCTTCTCTCTTCCCTTGTGACACCCTCACTGGATCAGCTCACCGTGCAGCTGGAGCTCAGACAGAGCCGGAGGGGGGGGGGGGCGGACTGGGGGTGCAGGGAAGGCGCGTGCCTGCGGCCTCGGGTGTCACAGACCCGTGCTCCCTTCTGTGCAGGACTGACAAGTCGACCCCGCTGATCGCCAAAGGCCAGCCGCGCGGCCCCGGTAAGGCTTCCGCCTGGGCGGTTCCCCTCCCCCGGGTTAGCGGAGGCCGGGGGCAGGGTCCGGGGCGGCCGGCCTGGGTGAGGGTTCGGCTGTCCACCAGCTGCCACCTTGCCCTCCGTGGAGCCGCAGAGGCTCCCGGGCTGCTGGGTCCTGGGTCCGGAGCCCCTGCAGGGACCCACGGGTTGCAGGAGTCGCCCCGTCTGTCTCACAGACACCCGCACGCCTTATGGAGGGGGGATGGAGGTCACGGGCTGTTGGTTGGCCTTGGGGGACTCCCCCCTCGGCAGATGGGAGTGTTTCCGGCCTGACACGGGCTTCGCGGCGTCCGTCCCGTGTTGGGACCCGGGCGCCCTGCGAGCTGACGCGTTTCCGTCCTCCAGCGGCGGACCTCTCCGGAACGGACGCTCTGGGCCCTCTGTCCAACGCCCCGGCCCTGCAGCCCCCCGCGCCCATGCCCAGGAAGTCACAGGCGGTAAGGGCCACCTCCTCTCTGCTCCGCCTCTCCGCCCAGGCCAGAGGGTGCGGTTATTCCCGAGGGCCCGGAGGAAGCAGGTCTTCCCTGGCCGGGGGTGGGCGCCTCTTCCTGGGTGTCTGGTCTTGGGGTCTGGACAGGACACGACCCAGAGCTTGCCGGCAGGGAGTGGGCGGGGGGATGAGTGGGGTTCTCCAGTCAGGACACCCCCCTGCACATCCATCATCCCCGGCTGCCGCGCTCCCGGCTGGCTCTGGAGCTCCACTGAGCCACCCCATCCTTTTACAAATGTGTGTCTTGGTTTCAGAGAGGGAGGGAGGGAAACATCAGCGATGAGAGAGAATCATGGCTGGGCTGCCTCCTGCATCCCGGGCACAAGCCCTGACCCGGTTCATGGACCCGTCCTCCACCACTGAGCCACCCCCTCCTGACACACCTGTGGCTCCAGGCCTCTGCCCGGGAGCTGGTGCCGCCCGGCCCCCTGACCTCTGACCTCCCCCTGCCCAGGCCAAGCTGAAGCCCAAGCGGGTGAAGGCCCTGTACAACTGCGTGGCCGACAACCCCGACGAGCTGACCTTCTCCGAGGGCGACGTCATCGTCGTGGACGGGGAGGAGGACCAGGAGTGGTGGGTGAGTCGGGGCTCAGTCCCTGCCCGCTGGCCCGGGTCCCTGCAGGGTGAGCCCTCCGTGCCCGTGTCCTCCGGCCTGCGGCCCCTGGGGACAAATATGAAGACAGGAAGGAGACCCCATGACCTCAGCCCCGCTCCCAGGGAACACGGCGGCCACTGATTTTTGACTTGTATTTACTGGCGTAATTCACGCCGCTGAGGTCAGACGCGACGTGTGACTTCTGTAATTTGCTCAGAGCGAGGAGGAACGGGTTCATGGGTCTTCATGTATATGTGGCCGCGTTCAAACAGGGCCCGCCACGTTTGCCCCTTTGTGGCTGCAGCTCACACCCCCGGCCCTCCGTTTCTTTTTCTTTTTTTTTTAATATATATTTTATTGATTTTTTTACATAGAGGAAGTGAGAGGGATAGAGAGCTAGAAACATCAATGAGAGAGAAATATCAATCAGTTGCCTCCTGCACACCTCTCACTGGGGATATGCCTGCAGCCAAGGTCCATGCCCTTGACCGGAATCAAACCCGGGACCCTTCAGTCCGCAGGCTGATGCTCTTATCTATTGAGCCACACCAGTCAGGGCCCTCCATTCCTTCATCACCCAGAGGAGAAAATGGCAGGCCTGTCTGTCTGCCCCCGAGACCGCCAGGACGCGGTGCGGAGGGTCTGCAGACGGGGCCCCCCTCGCGGGAGAGCCTTCCGGAGAGCAGGCCCTGCTCTGCGATTGAGGCCAAGGAAAGGGCAGAGCTTGGGTGTCTTACCCAGTGAGCCTTCCTCAGAGAGTCTTCCGGACAGTTCTCCCCCAGATGGTGCACCGCCCTGCTCACTCCCCGGCGGCTGCAGGCTTTCTAACCACCCCAACGTCTCCTCCTTCCAGATCGGCCACCTCGACGGGGACCCCAGCCGCAAGGGAGCGTTCCCCGTGTCTTTTGTGCACTTTATCGTGGACTGAACCGCCACCGAGCCCTCCCCCTCCGCAGCGACCTTCCCGTGTCGTCGCTGGTACCCACGCTCCTGCCAGATACCAGTTTCCTGAACCGTAGGCCCACCTGCTCCAATGCCACTCACTGTTCTGTTTTTAAAAAAACTCCAAGGCAAATTTCTACCTACAAATGGATCATTTTTATAATTTGTGATTTTTTTTCATGAAACATGGCTCCACTTTTATTAGGAAAAAAACTGAATCGCCTAAAAGGTGAGCTAAAAAGCTATTTTAACTGCCCCGTCAAGATCCCGAACCCACAGGATTTTCAGAACCCGAGGTGAGGACGGGAAAGTCTTCCTGCTCTCCGCCGCTCCGTTCTGCCGTGGCAGAGCGCCCGCTGATCATTGTCCAGGAGGCGACACGCGGCCGGTTCCCAGTCATAGACTTTTTAAAAAATGACTCTCTAAGATTTCCTTGGAAAGCCACCCAGTGTTCCGTTAAAGCAACTTGGAAAGGGACATGCTAGCATTGTACTTCCGATCCTGGTGTCCTGGTGTGTGAGGCATGATTCTCCTGGTATCCTGCATGCGTGCCCCGCTGTGAACCGGCCAGCCTCGTGACGGCACTGCCCGTAGCTAATCGTGGCGCACGAGTAACGGTTCCTCTGGGGGGCGGGGTGAGCGAACCTGCGTTTCCCGGATTCAGTGAGAAACTGACGGTGACGATTGCCAAGTTCTTCCCACTCGTGTGGATGCTGTGTTTCCGGAAACCGCCTTCCTGAGCTCCCTCCGCCCCCTCCACCGCGCAGCCCGCAGTGCGGGCCCCTGGTTGCCACCCGCCCGCTCACTCTTTCCTACGGGGTGTGCCCGCCTTCCCTGCCCGCCCGAGAATGAATGCCCCCGCAGTCTAGTGTCTGGTCTTCATACCACGTGCCAGCAGGGCCGACGGTTCCACTGTCTTGACGTTTAATCTGTTCCTTCGTCTGTAGCCAAGAGAGCATATCAGAAACCATAGGCCCGGAATGAATCACGCCCCGACATCCCGGTTTTACTCTTAAGCATCCTGTCTTCCTTCCACATAAGCCACTGGGGTTGGGGGTTAGGTTGTTATGTGACAAAATCAGAATCCTTTCGTTTGATGAACTTGACTGTCGTGCCTCTACCTAGCCATGGAGCGTGCTCGGGGGGATGTGCGGGAAACGTCGGCACTCGGAGGGCAAACGGGCCTTTTACCACCAGCCCGGGCCTGAGCTTCCGCAGGCTCGGAGTGCGAGCCACGGCGCCCTGGAGCGAAGCGGCCTGTTCCCGCGGGTCCCCCGTGTGCGTGTAGAGCATTGGCTTTTGTTGGTCACCGCGCCGTTTCCTGTCGCCGTTACAAAGGAAGACAGGACTGGCATGTCTCGTGACGCTGCACGGCATCTGCTCTGTGCCTGTCCACGTTCCGGGTAAAGTGAGTTGGATGTGTCATGCGTCTCATTGGTTGAAGCACTACACCTGTTTCCACCCACGGTCCCCTTCTGGTGCTGGAGCCCTCGCTTTCGTTAAGGTCCTCGCAGGCTGGAGGAAGCGGACAGGTGTGTGGTTTGCACTGTGCACGGACGCTCCCACAGCCCCTCCCATCTGCCTCTGACAGCCCGCCTCTGCCTCCTCGGAGGATTCAAGTGGACCCATATCAGCCTTCGATACCACCCCCAAACTCGTGTGTCAGGCCCCCTCCCGGGTACAGACACCGAGGACATCTCCAGCACGCGGGGTGGTGGTGCTATCGTGCGTATAGGAGAAAGCAGACCCCTCCCTGCTGACGGCCTTTCCTGCATACGTGCTCTCTGCAGGCAAATTAAAAAAGCAAGTGAGAGGAAGGAGGCGTTGTAGATAATCTATTTATGTTTCAGGTCTGTTTCCTGAACGCGGCTTCGGGATCCTGGCACTGCGTGCCATCGGTCAGGCCTGCCCGCGAGGCATGCGGAGGGCGGGCACTGGCGTGCGGCGGGAAACGCTCGGAGATGTACGATATTCAAGTCATCGCTCGATTCCTTTGGTCTAGTTGCAGCGCAACTGTACATAGTGTATAACCGAGATCCTTATTTTCATTGTCCGCCATGCCAGGTTTGTACCTGGAGCATGTTAATACGTCCGCTCCTCTGGTGACTAGTCACCCGACTAGAAGAAAATAAATACTTTTCAACGGACGTGGTGTCAGTTTTGTTCTTAACCCTCCAAACGCTGTGTGGGGAGAGCAGCCCTTCGCTAGCCAGCCTGCTGTGCGTGAGCGTCTGTGTGCCGGCTAACACACGTGGTTCTCTCCACTGTGTGTGAGCATGTGCGTGCCAGCTAACACGTGCGGTTCTGTCCGCTGTGCATGAGCGTCTGTGCAAGCTAACACGTGCGGTTCTGTCCACTGTGCATGAGCGTCTGTGTGCCAGCTAACACGCGCGGTTCTGTCCGCTGTGCGTGAGCGTCTGTGTGCCAGCTAACACGCGCGGTTCTGTCCGCTTTGCATGAGCGTCTATGTGCCGGCTAACACGTGCGGTTCTCTCCACTGTGCATGAGCGTCTGTGTGCCAGCTAACACGTGCGGTTCTGTCTGCTGTGCGTGAACGTCTGTGTGCCAGCTAACGCGCGGTTCTGTCCACTGTGCGTGAGCGTCTGTGTGCCGGCTAACACGTGTGGTTCTGTCCACTCTGAGGCAATGTTGAGGCTGACAGGCATGCCATCTGATGATAGACTTTTAAAGTTTTTCCTTCCGTGTCCCCAGGCCAGAGCGCCGAGCCAGAAAGAACCTCGGTCCTGGGAGGTCAGCAGCGGCCTGAGGCTTCCTCAGAAGGTTCTCGACCTTTACTGCTCCCCGAGCGCCCCTCTGGGGACCTTAAGGGGTTACGCTCATTTGTGTCTAAAAGGGACAGATGAGGTGTCTTTTAGTCCCGATCGTAGCTTAACTCGCTGTTAATAAGACACATTTTAATAGAAAAACAAGTGGCTGATCTTTTACGTGTTGTGTTTCCTTCCCGGAAAATGTAGAACAAGGGGTAACCGTGTACTTGCGCACTAGTTCAGCGCTGCCGGTGAAAACCGGTTTAGGGAACAGCCGAGCCTTCCTTCCCGTGACGCCGACTTCCGCCGGCGCCCGCCTCACGCCTTCTCGGCTGTCAGCACGGAGTCGAAGGCGGTGGACAGGACCTTGCAGATGGCTTGCGCTTGCTCCTGCACGGAGGGGAGAGGTACAGAAGGACGTTCACCCATCTCTCCCGGACTTCACTGACCAGCCCAGCCGTGACCCTGCCCCCTGACACGTCTAACCCACAGCCTAGCTCACACGTTCCTTCCGTGTTCCTGGGACCGGTGGGCGTGGTGAGGGGACTGCAGCCTCTGGAAGGGGCACTGCCAGCCAGGAAGGACACGCCAGGAAAAAGCAGGGCCCTCCCCCTAGCGGGCCCCTCCCCATCTGCTGGTGTTCACCCGGAACCTCGGACCCTGGCACACGGTGCCCCTTGCAGGAGGCCCGGACCGCGGGCTGGCGGCCGCGTGTGCCCGCCGTGCCCGGGTTAGACGCGTGCAGGGCATCCCCGACGCCTCTGCCAGGCTGCCCGGGGGGCGCCGCGGAGCCAGCTCACCAGGCTGCTGCACTGGTACACCCACAGGCTGACCGCCTCGCCGCCCGCGTCCGTGGTCTTCAGCGCCAGCAGGCTCTTCCCCGCCGCCAGGCCGTCGTCGTAGCAGACCATGCGGATGATGAGGTAGAGGGCGTGCCGGTGCAGCACGTCCTGCGGCGGGAGGGAGGGAGGAGGGGGAGAGGCCGATGGGGACGAGGCTCATCCCTGACGGGCGGGAGTTCCCGTGAGGCCCCGGAAACACAAGAGGGGGTTCGCCCAAAGGGACGTACCCCTGGCTCCTTACACCCCAGGAAGACAGAGTCAGCAGCCCAAGTTCGCGACAGTCCTCCACGCCCAGCCCCCCAGCCCTTCAGAACCGGCAGGGGACGGGGTTCCCAGCTAACAGGCCTGTGGGCCAGCAGAGAGGTGGCCTGCCCCCCCCCCCCACGTACAGGAGCGCCAAGGGGGGCTCCCCTCCACCCGCCCTAAAACACAGGCCGCTTTTGAGACCAGAGGCCGGCACGTTTCAAACCCAGGCTCTGCAGACGGGAGCCGGCCAGCGGCAAGTGCCCCCTCCCCCCCCGCCCGAACGCCTTCCCTCCGCACTCACATACTGATCCGAGGTGGACACTTTGATGCCGTACTTGGAAACGCCCATAATAAACTCCTCCTCCAGGGGAACGAAGGGCAGCTTGCCGTCTTGCTGTAAGGGAAGAGGTGGGGATGTGGTGCTCAGTGACAATGGTGACACGGAATCCACTTTAGGCCCTGGCTCACAGGCCCCCAAGCTCTTTAAAGAACCGGCACACACAGCCGTGCAGCAAGAACGTCTCCAAAGAGGCAGGAAATGCCCTCCTCTTGCCCCTGCCCCCCACGTTTTACAGCCAACAAATCTGAGCAAAGTCAGACCCTTGCACTCCAGGTGCCCTCTCTCTCCCCGTGGGGATTAAGCCTCAGTGACACCTCCCACCTTCCCAGACCCGGGTGAGGGTTAGCGGTTCACGTAGAACACTCGGTGCACACGCATGTTGGCACGCGGGGAACACGCCGCAGGAACCATCTTTCCAGCCGCTTGGTAGCGCACCTGGGGGCCGGCTCTTCCCGGCGCTCCCCACGCCCCAGGGTGTGGGGGAGGAAACGGTGCCGGATGGACGGTTACTGGCTCTCGGTCTAGCAGTCAGTCGGTGTGAGCTCTATCCGACCCACCAGTTCTCTCTCCTGCCCTGGAATCGACCTAACTTGTTCTCTCTACCGTCAGGCCCAGCTGGCAACCAGTCGATGCCCGGCCTGTAAACGTCTTTTCGGGACCGCCTGCTGCCTGGAAGCCGCTGCGGTAAAGGACAGTGCCCCCCCCCCCCGCCTTAGCTCGGGGTGCGCCCCATGCTCTGGTCCCTGCCGTCCTTCCTCACCGCAGGTGGGAGGCAATGCCACGAATCCAAACACGGGTAACGGTCATGCTCCTGTCAGTAACGTGGACAAGCCCAGTGTCTATGGGGACAGGAGAAACGTGGCAGGCCCTCTCGGGAGGAAAATGAGCCCAGTGCGGTTTGGGGGAAGCATTAGCAGTCTCTCGGCGTAACAGCCGTTATAGTCCAAGCTGAACTGGGGACACGAGCCGTAGGAGCGCTGACTATAAAGGCGCTCTGCTCCCCGGCCAGCGCGACTGCGGGTTTCCTCACCGACGAGACTCCTCCCGAGGATGAGTCAATGACCCCGTGGCCAGCACTTTGCAGGACAGGCTCTCAGGCTGCCGGACACTGCGGCTGACGGGAACCTTCCCTGGCCTGATTGATACCCTTTAGTGAGCAAACACGCCCTTCCCTCTCCCGCCGCCTTGGCCTCCGTTCTCATGGGAACCGCAGGAATAAGTGGGTGTGTTGGGACACCACTGAGGGGTTACTGAGGCGCTAACACCAGTTCAGCGGAGAGCCAGGAAGGTGTGCCGATTGCAGACAAACCAATGGCTTGTCACCAGCCACGGCGCTCCATGCCCCACCGAGACGAGGCCCATCGGCCCCGGAAAGAGTAAAAAGGGCCGTCTGCGGGCAGGAGCGGCACCTGTTCCCGGGGGATCGAGGCCCAGGACACCCGTGCCTCCTCCATCCACCCCCACGTCGGTAAGGTCATAACCAGGATGTAGCCAGGCGTGGGGACGAGCCGTGTCTCTCTCCGGAGCCACGGGCTCCCTCCCCGGAATCTTACAAACGGGAACCTGTTTCCTGCGTTTACCTGGGCAACATCGATGTAATTGATCAGGTCGAGCGGCCCCTCGAGACTTTCCCCCTCGGAGGGCTTCAGCTTCTCCAGGGCACCCACGTATCTGATTCGGAATTCCGCGCAGGCGTCCGAGGTGGTGTTGCTTTGCCCTGAGGGTGAACGGACATTCAGGGTCAGACTTCCGTTCCCGCCATCCCTTCCCGAGGAAGAAACGGACTGTCCCCAAAATAAATGTCCTGACGTAGAGAGGTTTTTTTTTTTTTATAGCATGGGAAAGAACGGAAAATGTCACTCACCTTTCCCTCAGTGACAATATGGCTAAACGTGAAAATCTAAATAGGAGTGAATTAATGAATGTCCTTCATTTCACACAGACGAGAAAAAAGTGTCAACTAGATCACGATCGAGTCCCTTTCTGAGGCATAATGACACACTGATTTTTCTGGTTCCTTCTCCCTCTTTACCGTGTTAATGTTGAACTTGCTTTTCTGATTCAGGAAACCTGATCTATCTCCACCATTGAACCAGAAAAGGCAAAAAAAAATTTTTTTTTAATGTAGAAGGAACAATGCTGGACGGGAAGTGCCTTAACCAATGGAAAAGGATGAAGTGTGCGAGCTATGAAACTTAAGTCAATGCAAAATCACCACAATGTCTGTGCTGCCTGCCACAGTGAGGACGTACATACTGTGTGGTGACGTGGAGGTGACGTCCATGTAAGAAGATGATGCCCAGCCGCATTGCTAATATCTTAAAGGCCTCTGGAAG
Organism: Lasiurus borealis; assembly: GCA_004026805.1. Taxonomy (NCBI): domain Eukaryota; kingdom Metazoa; phylum Chordata; class Mammalia; order Chiroptera; family Vespertilionidae; genus Lasiurus; species Lasiurus borealis. The sequence goes on from PVJN01010294.1 coordinate 54,716, forward strand.
GTAACAGACCTTGTGCTTCTGTATTCTATTTTACATCCTAAGTTTCTTCTCTCCCCGCCCCCAACTTTTACAGACGGACTAGTCTACGATCCTGAAAGGAGGGGCGGAAGGAGCGCACACAGATGAACGTGGTGCATGTCCCATTAGACGCTAGCTGTTGGGAGTCAGAGCCATCTTTTCATCTCTCTAAAGAGCTGCTCATTTCGGTGCCTGCAGGCCTCTCTCCAAGCGTCTGAGAGATGCCACACTTCATCACATGCCCTCCTGGGTCTACAAGCTGTGTCTTCTGGGCAAACGGCTCCTTCGTCCTCCTCCTCCTCCTCCTCCTCGGCAAGGCCTTCGTGCTGCACCCCATAAACCACGGGACGCACGCTCTGCCAGCCGTGTCTTCAACGTGTCTTCAAAAGGGATTGTAAAACTTCCCGGCAATCTCCACCGGGCGTTCCACGTGCTCTGCGCCGTTAAGAGCCGTCTGGCAGGTGCCCTGGCCCACGGCTTTCACTAACCGCCTCCCCACCCCAACCCTCGTGCCACCAGGTCGTGGACCATTTCTCAACTCTGATCAAAAAGGGCCGAGAGAGAAAGAACATCCAAACCTACCAGAACCCGTGCCCCCCCCCAGGGAAAAACGGGGTGACCCCCGCCCTTCTCTGTACCTGAGCTCTTGGTGGAGTCCGTGTCGAGGCTGGCCACCGTGCTGGACCGAGAGAGGCCGCCCAGGCTGGAGTCCACAGACTGAGGAACCAGAACCAAACCAGAATTCCATCAGCAGCAGCACCACCATCTTCTCAAAAGTTCTCTACCAAACGTTCAATATACTGTACTTGTTGCGTTTGAAGGAATACTAATCCCAACGGCTCTCCTGGTAACAGCATCCTGAGTGTGCATGCTGTCCCCCTCAATCAGGGCCAGTCCCTCTGCCTCCTTACACGGCACCTGATGGGTATCTCGAATGTGAAAATCTACACCTGGCTTTCGCCTTATCTCCGCTGAGCCCGCGGAGAACCCTGTGCAGAAAGCAGGCGGGGAGCGCTCCCTGTGTCGGACGTGAGCAGCGAGCGACCCAGAGAGGTGAGTGATTTAACCAGGAGTACGCCCGCCCCATCGATACCCGGCCCCCCCACCCCCGTGTCTGAGCAGGGCTTTCCGCAAAACGCCGACTGGCACCAGCTCGCACCCAGGCTGGCGGGCCAGAACGCCAATGGGGATTGCAAAGGAAAAAAAAACAACAAAACTTAGCAGTTTTGCACAATACAAAGCAGCATACACGTTAGTGCGGAACTACGGCTACGTGCACACACACATCACAAACCCTATGATTCAGGGAGGGCAACCCCTGAGTTGCATGCAATTTCTATCACGTAAAAAAATAAAATAAAATAAAATAAAATAATAAAAAGCGGTGTTTGTTTTAACAAGACCATTTACGGGTCCTGTCTCGTCTCGGTTAGTGGACTTAAGAATTTCAGAAAATCTACCATGACAAAATGAAATCAAGCACAGGATGTGTGTCTACTGCAGAAAAAAAAAAAAGCTAAAACACACCTAGTTTGAAGGCTACACGAGCAGGTCTGCCACAGTTAGTACCCTTCATGCAACGTCAGGAGGAACTGCGTTCGCCCGGCCGGCCGGCCCCGGCCCCTACCTTGCTCTTAGTACTGATCTCGCTACTCTGGGAGCTGCTACTACTGTGTCGCTTTTTGCCTTTCCGAAACATGTTTCACTACAGCTCGGTCCAGAGGGGCTCCCCTAGAAAGACAAACGGTCAGTTACACCAGGACAAGCAACTGCAAGCCACTTTGTGCAGAAAACAGGCAGGAAAACCATCATCAGTGCCTCTCCCTGAAAAAAAGGTTGGGCTCTAGCCGGTGTGGCTCAGTGGATAGAGCATCGTCGGCCTGTGGACCCAAGGGTCCCAGGTTCGATTCCGGTCAAGGGCATGGACCTTGGTTGCGGGCACATCCCCAGTTGGAAGTGTGCAGGAGGCGGCTGATGGATGTTTCTAACTATCTCCCCTCCTCTCTGTAAAAAAAAAAAATCAATAAAATATATTTTAGCCGAGACCGGTTTGGGTCAGTGGATAGAGCGTCGGCCTGTGGACTGAAGGGTCCCGGGTTCGATTCCGGTCAAGGGCATGTACCTTGGCTGCAGGTGCATCCCCGGTGGGGGGCGTGCAGGAGGCAGCTGATCAATGTCTCTCTCTCATCAATGTTTCTGACTTTCTATCCCTCTCCCTTCCTCTCTGTAAAAAAATCAATAAAATACATTTAAAAAATATATATATATATATTTTAAAAAATTGTTGGAACACAAAATTAGGATATTCTTCCTATTTCCGCTATTTCTTTTCCAAATCCTAAAAATCTAACCCTAGAAGGGCAGAAACCTGGCCACACCTCGAGGTGTCATCCCTACAAGGCACTGTTTTCAGAAGCGACAGATGCCATTTAATTCTCGAAATGCTGGAGCGCCTCGCTTCTCCTGAGTCCATTCCCCCCCGACACCGCGACTCCGTTAGGGTGTCCGGTGCGCGTCCTGAAAGCGGCAGGGCATCATGCCGGTGCCAGTCCAGGTGACAGGGGCGCGGCCCCTTTAAACGCGGCCGCCGGGACCCCCGCGGTGGGCGGGGCCAAGCCTGGGATTGACAGGCCAGGCTCCGCGCTTCCCTAGCCCGCAGCCCCCCAAACCCCCCGTCGCTCCTCGCCGGTGCGGTGCCCGCCACGCGCGGGGGGAACCCCCGGACGACGCGCCGCGAACAAGGCAGGCGCCTCCCGGCCCCGAGCGGCAGGGCCACCACCCAGCGCGCCAGCTCAGAAAGCGGGGTGCGCCTCGGCGCCCCACAAAGCAGAGGCGGACACGGAGCGCAGCCCCGCGGCGCCCCCACTGCCCGGCGCCCTTCCCACGCGACCCACCCACGCGCGACTCCGCGGCCCCCGACGAGCGTGGGTCACCGCGGGCAGCGCATCCTCCCGCAGGCCCATCACGCGCCGCCTCGGGGCGCGGATTCCGGACCAGGGGAGGGCGGGTCCCCGGAGACACCGCGGCCCCACCCATCCGCCCCGCCGCCGCCCTCGGGGCCCGCGTTCCCGGCCCGGACTCAGCCCGCCAGGCGCGGCGTGGGCCCTCACCTCACAGCCGCTGGCCCATCCCCGGGGTCGCCTGCGCTCGGACGCCCCCCGCCTCGCAGCCCGCGCCGGGGCAGCCACTCCCGCTCCCGAATCCAGCGCCAGCTTTTCCGGTCCTCTGGCCCCGCCCACCAGGCCCGCCCCCCGCCTCCCCGAGACTTCGCGCAGGCGCACTCCTGC
>PVJN01010295.1:0-57815 GCA_004026805.1 Lasiurus borealis
CTGAGAGCAGAGGAGGGTTTAGGGAGGATAAATAGTGATGGACAGAGACTGGACTGGAGGTGGTGAACACACAATATAGTGTGCAGATGATATGTTGTAGAACTGTGCACCAGAAACTGTAATTTTGTTAACCAATGTCACTTCATACATTTTAATAAGAAAGGGAAAAATAAAACTCACTCTTAGTAGTCTACACAAATAAGAGACAAAGCATAGACACCTACTAGAGACCTTAGACAGAGTCATGAGATTCAACACCATTGCCATGTTAGCCTCGGAGGCCCCACGCACTTCCATTTCCAACACAAAGGAAAAACATGGCAGCTTTTATCTGTTACCAGTAGACCTAGCTATTGTCTATACTCAAATGTTTAGTTTTTCTTACAACTCCATAGCCCTATATGGTTCTCTGATGCTGAAACCTAAACAGGGCGATGGCCAATTGGTGGTTTCTTTACAGATAACACACAGAAACCCAGGTGAAAAGCCACAACACCTTGCCCATACTCACTCAGCAAAGGAAGTCCACTGCCAGTATCCAGTCAGCAGCAGTGATGCCAGGGACTCTATCATCAAGAGGAAGGAAAGACAGAGGCAATGACATGTCAACAGATCCAGGTGGCTCAAAGGACAGATTAGGAAGGCAAGTGCAGAGCAAAAACTCCTCAAATTGCCTTTAAGCTTTCCCTAAAAAAGAAAATGTTTTCAAAATCTAAGTTGTTTAAAAGAAAACATAAGCTAAACAGCTGTTCTCTTCCCTCACATAAGGATACCTCCACCAGCTATCTCAACACCAGCAACAGGTAACATATATTTTTTAAGACATTCTTGGCCATGCCCAGTTTGAAGATTATTCATCTTGAACAGAGTCCTCATACTTTTAATACTATTGTCCCATTTTGAACCTAAAAATCCTACAATCATCTGAAAATCCTGACATACCTCTAGAAGACAGTCTCCCAATTAAGGTTCTTGACGAATTCAACTTGACAAATGTTACTGTGTGCCAGGCATCATTCTAGACAGCTTGCATTTGCAATGATTAGAACAAAGACCCCTGCCAGCATGGACCTTACAGTCTATTCAAGAAGGAAGACAATGGAGGAAAACTATAATTAGTAGAAATGATAAATAATGCAGTATATTACAAGAATAACCAGGAGAGTGCAGAGTGGAGAAGAATGCTAAAAGACCATTTATTATAGATCATAGAAACCCATCTTTTCTTTGAACCCATGGCACCCTGCAGCTCCTATTTGTACCAGTTCTTATTTTTTTCTACAAAACTTTTTTTGAGGTAATTTAGCAAAGTAATTAATCACCTGACTTTGAAGCCAAGCCTAAGATCCAATCCTTGGCCCAATATTTATTAGCTGTGAACTAATAAACTGGGCAAGTAGTTTGACATCTCCAAACCTTATTTTCCATCAATATTTTATGGGTTTCATGATCAGTTAGAAGAAACTTTTAAAATGGTACCTAACATAATGCCTAGCTATGGTAAGAGCTAAATAAATACATAATATTGTATTTTGCACTTATATTTACTTGTCTTCCTGCCTTTTCCTCCTCTTGTAGATCCACAGAGTTTTGGAGAACAGAGCCTACTAATAGGAATCCTGAATTAATAAGATAGAAGGCTTATACATTCTAGCCCAACATCTGGGCTTCAGATTTCTTACATCAGTAAAAGGAGGGTTTTCTAATAAATATTTAACAAACTGATAAAATGAATTAAGGTATTAAAATTCGATTATGGAAGGTAGATGCTCAATAAATGTCTCCCAAAATGAGTCAGTAAAGATTGTGCCTATAATGGATTTGACTGGAAAGTATTTTCCTGATAAATAGCAGAAGTTTGTTCTCTGCAGATAAAAAAGGATTAGGCATTGATAGTCTGCTAGTCTTCTCTGGGATGACAGTGACTCTAAAGAAGTTTCTAAGATAAGACTTTAAAAGGGGGTCCTTTGCTGTAGTGTGTGGATATAAAGTTGCCCTATAACTTTTCAACAAAAGGAAATGGAAAGCGATGAATGGTTCTGGCCGAAGCTTTTCCTGAAACCAAGGCTAGGTGCCAGGATACCACAGGGCACTAACCTAGTGAAGTTATCGGAGAGGAAAAGGTGTGCATAAACCTTGGAGCTGGTTTTGCTCATTGTAATATTTTCAAATAAAGTAGAAGTTAATGGACAATGCAATATTGCTCCCTATTTAATTATTGTTATCTCCCATTCATTCTCTCTCTCTCTCTCTCTCTCTCTCTCTCTCTCTCTCTCTCTCTCTCTCTCTCTCCCCCCCCCCCACCCCCCGTTTCTTCTTTCTTTCTCTGCATCACAGATGCTGCTTTGTGATGTTTGTGCACTGGGCCTCTAGTATCCAATAATGAACTAAAACTTAGAACACAAGAACACAAGGAGCTTCATCATCATGCAATTAAAAGGAAACAATGTGGACAGGGCAAGAAAAGTTCTCAGCTAAGTAAAATAGGTGATGATAAAAAGTCACTATAGGATACGTCATAATTTTAAAATTATATTTCTTATCCAGAAGTAAAGCTACAATTTTTATTATACTTTTAAACTATCAGAATTCTCAAGTAAACATATATAATTATGTGTGGCTAATATTTTAAGCTGATGATCTGTGTATTTTTGTTTAATTCTGTTTTATAACATGCCTCCTAAGAGGGCTCTTTCTATATTTTTCTGGCTCATCTTTCCAGATCTATGCGGGTTATATATTTTGTTGACCTCCTTAAAGTGAGGCATGGCCATGGGATCTTTGGTCAATGGAATATAAATGAAAGTAACGCATGTCACTTCTGAGAAGTTTTAAAAGCCAGCATAGAATCGTCCTGCTCCCTGTACCTCTCACTGTGATCTAGAGGCACAGGTGACATGGAAACCCCACCCTCCTCAGTTCCTGTGCATTATTAACAGTGAGCAGGGCTCCATCACACGTACCGCATGAGTGACAAATAAGGTTTTTTGGGGGTGTTTGGTCCCTGAGATCTTGGGGAGTTGATTGTGACCAGAGCATCATGTCATGACTCCTGATTGAAGCAGAGTCTTCACCGTTCATTTTAAATGACTAATTTTTTAAAAATATATATTTTATTGATTTTTTTACAGAGAGGAAGGGAGAGCGATACAAAGTCAGAAACATCAGAGAGAGACATTGATCAGCCACCTCCTGCACGCCCCCTACTGGAGATGTGCCCGCAACCAAGTTACATGGCCCCGACCGGAATCAAACCTAGTGCCTTTCAGTCCGCAAGCCAACGCTCTATCCACTGAGCCAAACCGGTCTTGGCTAAATGACTAATTTTAAAGCACATAGTGTGATTGTGCTGATGCGGATCAAGCATTTTAAGTAGAAAGTCATCTGGCAAAGACTGGGATAGCGCAGGTCAGAGAGTGCCTTCCGAGCCATCAGCTCTGAATCGTTTTAAAAGGAGAGCATATGATGAAATAAAGAACCCATTTCCAGCAATGGCAAGGAACAAAGATCATTCCCCTAACTCCGTCCTCTGACAATGTTTCCTTCAGTTAAAGACATGCCACAATCACACCAATGCTGTTTAATTCTGTTTAAAATCTTTGTGAAGGACAAGAGCTAATCAGAACCAACTGTAAGTGATAGGAAATCAATCCCAATTTGTTGAGGCTGCACTGGGGGAAGAGACAAACACAGCGGGCTGGGGCTTGGTTCCAGGTTTCTTAAGGTAGAAGAACCAAGACTGGCAGGAAAATGCACAATAAAAGGAGAGACCACTCATTGAGTTGGACACGAGGAAGGGTGAGTATGACTATATTTTGAAGATAAATCAACTATATATTTTTTAAAAGAAAAGAAGCAAAGGAATGAGCTTGGATAAAGAAAAGTTAGGAATAATATTTCAATAGTAATACCAGCTCCAAAGGCAAAAATAAAAAATAAGAAAAAAATTTGTTACTTTTTCTCACCTGAAAAGCTGAAATGAAATTTGTTTTATAAATTTAAAGAGAAGAAATAAGCATTTAATACATAAGCAAGCTTGATGGAACTTAAGATGAAGTAAATACTAGTCATCAGAAGAATAGATGCCCCAAAAGAATGGAAAACATCACTGACTTTTTGGAGAAACGGGAGGATGGGAACACTTAAAAACAGTTATGACAACCTCCAGGGGCCAGCTGTGCTACTCCGCTGCTTCTTAGAGGGGCAGATTAACTTTCTCATAAAGCTCCTGTAAGTGTTTCCTTATTAACATTCAGAATTGGGAAATTTATCTTATAATTATTCCAGTAAGCAATTTTCTACAGATGATGATTGAGAGGATAAAACAAATATGTTTTGCAATTTTCTAGGAGTTATCTTTATGTAAATATTTGGTATGTGAATTAGACAATTCTAATAGAACTCGTGCCTTATCTTCTTTTTTAATAGATTGCGTTATTTTTATATTTATTTTATTTTTTATTTTTATTGAGTTTATTGGAATGAAATTAGTTAATAAAATTATAGAATTCAAGTGTATGATACTGGAATATATCATCTGTACATTGTATTGTGTGTTCACCATCCCAAGTCAAGACTCCTTCCATCATCTTTGATTGGCCATTGATTACCCTGCCCTATCTCCTTCACCTCTGTGCTGTGGTAATCACCATACTGTTATCTATGTCTATGAGGTTTTTATTCTTTGCTTAATCCTTTTACCTTTTTCACCCAGCCCCGCTTTCAATCTGTTCTCTGTATCTATCAGTTTGTTTCTATTTTGTTTGTTGGTTTATTTTGTTCATAAGATTCCAAATATAAGTGAAATCATATGGTATTTGTAGTTCTCTGACTGGATTATTTCACTTAGCATTAATTCTCTCCAGGTCCATCGTGCTGGTGGAAAAGGTAAGGTTTCCTTCTTTATCATTGCTGAGTAGCATTCCATTGTGTAAATGTACCCCAGCTTTTAAAAAATATTATTTCACTGATTATTTTTAGAGAGAGAGGAAGGGAGATATATACAGGGAGAGAGAGGGAGAGAGAAACATTCATTGCTGCCTCCTACATTCCCCCTAGTGGGGACCTAGCCAGGTATATGGCCTGACAGGGAATCAAACCATCAACCTCTTGGTGCATGGAACTATGGTCAACCATACTTACCTTACAGAATCAATGTGAATTAAATGAAATAACATACCACATGAGCATCTAACATGGAGTTAGATGATTAATAACCAATTAACACCTTGTAACAACAATTAGTTTCCTCACTCTCCACAGTTCCTCCAAAATTTTCCTGTAAAAGTTCCTTCCACTTTCCTAGGGAACCCACCATTTGTCCCAAAATGCTATATCACAAAATCCCAAGGAGTTGGTCTGGCAGGGACAGAGCCCTCCTTAGAGAGTGAGGGAGAAGAAAGAGAGCCGACAATGCCAGAGTCCTCTTTTGCAGATGGCTGAAGGAAAGAATGGGAGTATCCAAGCTCTCATGTCTTATCCCTGTGAAGGCTGATCTCATGTATGCTATGAAGACTGGTAAAAATCAAGACAAACCCAGCCACTATCTATCAGAGCTTAGATTGCAGGCTGTGATAACTTCTGAGTATGGTAACTTCATAGCATGAAATAGAACTTAACCCAGTTTGAATGTGGTGGTGGGAGGAAATGGGGAATGGTCTGAAGAAAAGCTGTTCTGAATAAGATTTATGTTGGGTTCTGAGAGAAGTTCAGATTGGATGGTGAGGTGCAAACTACGCCAGATAGAAGAACCATCCTATATAACAATGGAGGGATATGCTAATTAGCCCAGAGGCTGTAACAGTCACGACCTGTCAGGCGCAGCTCAGGAGCGGCCCCCCATGGAAGTGGCCACTGGCAGAGGCACGTGCAGGCCCATGGTGCCACCCAGCCCAGAGGGTACCTCCTGGCCAGGGGTCCAATGGTCCTGGATTGTGAGAAGGATGTCTGAGATTGGAGAGGGTGCATGCTGGGCTGAGGGACACCCTTCCCCCCCACCCCCTGCTGGCTCCATGCACAAATTTCTGCACTGGGCCACTAGTCATACACAATTACTTTAAGCTTCAAATGACCTACAAGTAACTGAGTACAAGTATGAATGAGACATAGTAAGAGGTGGAAGGTGAACTGGAGAGGCCAGCATGTCACCCAGGTCTTATAAACCAGGCCACTTGATATAGCGCCTAACTAACATACTGTAGATGCTCACAAATGTGTATGGGTTGAAGAATAAACTACTTCTGGAAGCAAGAGACCTACTAGTCATATAGGGATGCACTGGCTAAAGAACTCCTTTTCAGGAACTAGCTTTGAGTTTGTATGATCCACAAACTCTATAAGCTTCCTCTCTCCTTGTTTCCCATTTACTCTATAATTGCTCTGTGCTCTGTTCCATGTCGGTATCTGGGACAATCCTTCTAATAATCAGAGCGACTCAAGAAGGCGACTGGTATGGCAGATAGCACAGTCTCTGGACGCAACCAGACCCACATATGATCCAGGCTCAGAGAGAAAGAAAGTGTAAGTGTTGTGGTGGGGGAAGGTGAAACAAAAGTGGCAAAAATGTTAATATTTATTGAAGCTGAGTGATGGGCACCTAGGGTTTCTATATCATTCTCTTTCCTTTGGTACATCCTTGAAAAATTCCAAAATAAAAAGATTTTTAGAAATCCAGTGCCATCACTTACACGTTTATCCTTTAACTGTTCTGAATCCCAGTTCTTTAATTTATAAGTGACGGGAAGCCACCTCACAGAGTTGAGGTCAAGATTGGATGACAGGGGAGAGCAAAGTAACTGGCATCCGTTCTAAGGTGGGAGCTCTGTGGGCATCAGTGTCCCTACCGTTCGACGTTTAGATTCCTTTAGATTCTAGAACTTCTCTGACCTTACAGAGCACATCAGACACTGAAAGACCTGCTTAAAATGCAAATTCTAATCCGGTTGCTCTTGAGAAGGCCAAGCTGCTGCATGTCTAACAAGCTGCAGGTAAAGCTGCTGGGCCGCAGGTCACACTTGGCGGAGCAAGCCCCGACCTCCGCTTTATTTCTGAGACTCAGTTTTCACTGGAACCCCTTCTGGTTACTGGATTTCTGTCTTAGTCTTCTGCTCAGAGTCCCTGACTAGACAATGCCCCCAGAATTCTCATCCTTCCCAGACTGAGGCCCTGGCCCTATGCTCACAGTTCCTCACAGAGTCTGGCATCTCATTCCTGAGCTTAGGGATGGCAGCTACCGCTCCAGCAGCAAAGGCCCCAGATTCTGATTTCCTTAGAGGATCCCTGGGGAACGCATGCTTCTCAACCAAGTTAGAAAGTGGCCTCTGGTTGCTTTGCTATCCTTACCGGCCCATCTCTTCTGTGGACCTGGGCCCCAAATGCTTCCTGGGTGCAGCCTTGACTGTCTCTTGGCACACAGTGTGGACCTGCCCCAGGGAAGGGAAGATCATCCACTAGCCTGGGTCTGGACTTGTCCCTTCAGTGTTTCTCAGCCTCAGGGGTTAGTTTCACACCCATTTCCTCCCTGCCAACACTTTCTAGTGCTTTCACACCTAACGGTGGTAAGAGAAGTAAATTCAATATGGGAAGAGAAGGAAGACTTAACCGCATCTAGGTATACTGCATCTGGTAATGTGTTTATTCTTAAAGCGACGCCTTATTTGAAAGCCATCTCTAATGTGTGAACATGAAACTGACATCAAGCTAGTTTATGCAGGACTCTAGAACAAAATTTAGGCTCATTTCATCTAACCCACCAATTATAATCATCCTTGTAACTTTTGGCGAGGTAGAAGTGAAAATTACGAAAAATTACTAGGAATAAAGACCCATCAGCTCCGTAACTTGTAAATGTCGGCGATGTTAATACAAAGAATCACCTGCTGTATGTGTGGATTTTGCATCCCCCCAGGAACAATCACAAAAGCTATTAAAATCACGACAAATCAAACATTGAGAATAATGCACTCATGTTTAAACATGACTCATCTACTTGACAGGAGTAACCTTGACGAGCCGCCACCCATCAACGCTTTTTAAACTGATGGGGGTATTTCATATCTTTCCTGCAACATTAAAAAACAGTTTGCAAAATTACCAACTCACAGTGAACTTGAAGGGAAGTTTCTCAGCCTAACAAAAACTGTATGTCTTCGGGTTCACGGAAACTCGACATTCATGAATAGTTAAAGGTGCTTTGCATATAACTCACACTTGCATGTAGGTCTTCTGTGCATATTTTTTCTCTCTCATGAAGCTTCATTATAATGCTAGAAAGTTTATTTCTTAGGTTTTTTTGTTTGTTTCTTTCTTTCATTTTTATTCCAGACCCTCAGGAAACACAAAATACAATCTAGGCTATACATGTGTTGGCAAATTCTTTCTGAGAAGTAAACTTTATAGATATAAGTAGTACTGATAAATATTCACCCGTTTTAGCCATCCAGCTTTCACTTTCTCCTATTGTTTTGAGGGAGAAATTCCAGTTATACTCTAGAAAGGACTGCCTCTAACTCCATCCATGGAGACATCTTTGGAGCCTGCCTGCTGTCCCCTCTTCTCCCAACTATATTTGGTTCAGGCTATGATTAGTGCAGAACCACTGAGAAAAAATATGAAATTTCTGCTGGGCTACAAGGAAGAGGCAGGTGTTCTTCCCTGATCTTGAACATGAGAGGATGTACTCTAAGCTAGAATTGCTTCAGCCACCTTGCTTGCCCTCAGAGAGAAAGGCAAGTCTGAAAATTCAAACAAGACAGAGAAAGTAAAAGTGAAAGGTGGAGAGGGAGTTTGAGAGTTGCTTGAGCTCCTGGCTGCTGATTTTTTAATTACTTGTGTCAATAAGCTCCATTTTTCCTTATGCCAGATTGAGCTGGGGTTTGGGCCACATACAGTCGGGAGGAATGCTAGTTAATGCAGTATGTTGAATGAGGCTAGAATGGAGAGATTGAGAATACACAAGAAATATAATCCTTCCCAGAATGTATAAAACCTAGACAAAAGTCCACAATTACCAAAGTGTAGAGAACAAGGAGAAATATTATAATTACATTTGAATATTATTTCTTTTTTACAATTTTATCTCTGTAAGCCAAAGGTCCTTTAATTACTCATTTAAATGGGAAGGTAATTTATTTGGTGTCATTTAGGCACACATGTGTAAGTTATAAAGACAAATTGTGTGCAAATCACATCAACACAGACTATATAAACACATTTTTTAGAGGAAAATTACAACTTTAAAAAATGTCACTTTACGTAAATATTTTACCCAGCATCAAAAGAAGAGTTGGGTTAGTGTCAACTTTTTGAACACTGCTCTCTCCTAATTATTCTTTTTTTGCTTTGTAATAATATATTTCGTCTCATAGACAGGGTTTATAAAGTTATTTTATATGTATAATTTTGGTTAAGATTTATTTTTTTTCAAATGGGAGAAGGATATTACATACACTCCACATCAAACTCTCACCCTCTCTTTCACCTAAGCACCACTTCCCAAATTCTGTATCTGCAGATAATGATAATCAGGGGTTATGGAGTTCAACAGAAGAATAGTTTAGCAAAATGTGTACACAGACCAAGTGTCAGATGTGGCATAGTTTACCTTACAGGATAAAACCACTACTTAGTGTAAATAATAGGCCACATTATTTCAGATCCCCAATATGGATATAAAGAAGTAGTTTAAGAGAATGGAACTGTATCTGATGTTGGTATAATCTGCTGCAGTATGGTTCTGAATTTGGAATTAAACTACAAAGCCATTACCTCGTTCAAGATAACATGATAACTTCAAGTATATACTCTCTGGATGACAAATCCTTAAAAGATAAAAAAGGAAGAGCTAGGCTTTGGTCAGAGAGTACTAAGAATCTGGAAACACGCCCTTACCGCTGTTAATTCTCTAGACCAGCGGTTCTCAACCTGTGGGTTGCAACCCCTTTTGGGGTCTATCGACCCCATCATAGGGGTCGCCTAAGACCATCAGAAAACACAGATATTTACATTATGATTCACAACAATAGCAAAATTACTGTTAGGAAGTAGCAAAGAAAATAATTTTATATTAAAGGGTCCTGGCATTAGGAAGGTTGAAAACCACTGCTCTAGGCCTTATCTCAACAGTAATAATGGGATAATCACAACGGCTAACTAGAGAGTTTTTATGACGTTTATAGAATAAGATATACCAGGTAAGGACATATTCCAGGGCCTGATTATGGAGATGCCCTCTTCTGAACCTGAGGTTTCCCTCCACTGATATTGGAAGTTGATGACTCTCAGTTTAGGTGCTCTCTAGGAACTACCCTCTGCCAGACAGTTGTTCAGGATGCAGGGAGGGGAGCTCTACATACGATGCTTGGTCAATGAGATAGTATGAAGTCACTACCTCCTTGTGTTACCTCAGTACAATATCTAAAAGGTCACAAGTCCAGATCTGCCTACAGGGGTGACAGAGACTTCCCAACTTCTCCTGTCTAAGCCTGCTTTCCTTGTTCTCTTACCAGTGTTAATCGCAAGACCATTTTCCAATAAACTTCCTGCACAGGAGTCTCCACCTTAGAATCTAGTTCTGGGGAAAGCTGACTCAAGACACTCTTACATGGAAAAGGCTCAATCAATATTAGCCTTGATGATGGCAATGATAATGAAGTTGAAGAGGATATAAAAACATGAATTGGACTGTTTGGTTTTGATAAAGTCAATCTTAAACATATAGAGAAACTGTTTCCTTAAATTATATTCTCTAATTGTGTAGGACAGGTATCATGTTAAAAATAGAACTGCTGACAATCATGATCGACTATGCAACACTAATGATCAGTTTAATTAGTAAGATTATATCAAAATTGACACAACTCAGCAATTGTTTATGTAGCTATTTCTATTTTGAGCTATTTCTATTACAGTAAGTGAACAAGTCTTGATCAAAAATTAAGAAAAGGAAAGAAAATCCCCCTAAACAACACTTTCCTTTAAGGGCCCTTTATAATTTAATATTTCATGATTGTATAATTTTGTTGATGGTAATATCTGGATAATATATTCTCTGGAAAATAAGGTAATTTAAATACTAAAACTGTCCTCAAAAGCAATGCTTCATAAATTGTATAAAGCAATGGAAGTATGAAACAATTCAAGTAACAACATGCAAACTGCAACTGAAAAAGAGGGTGGCGAGAAAAATAATATCAGATTTGTCCTAACAGAACCATAGGCATAATCATGGATGCTGGAATAATATCATACAAATTACAGCACAGGAAAGAATGTTGGAGATCACTGTGTCAAATCTTTATGTATAAATGAACTTAAAGTCAAGAGCACTACATTACTTGCCCATGACCTCATAACTAATCAGAGACAGAGCCCATACTTAAAACCAGCTCTTCCCGTCTTCTTATCATTCACCTTGACTCTTCCCACAAGTTCTCTCTGCCTGTTTTATAATGTTTCTTCACAAAATTCCTATTTGGGAATTTCTCCAAAGTATGCACATTTTTTCCTTCTCTAACTGAAATAACTTTAGCTATTAAATAATATATGATACCATAATACACATATCCATGTGCTTTTAATAAATCCATTTGCTTCTGTATGGCTTGTACCAGCAGTAACAAAGTCATAGGTCAGCCATTTTCATCCTTCTTTATCTCATGGCACATTTAAACTAAGTACTAAAATTCTGTGGTATACAAAAAAAGATATTTTTTGCCAATCTGATGAGGGAAAAAGGTATAATTTTGATTTATTGACAATAGATGGCTATTGTTGTGTTAGCTGCTGTCATTTTTCATTTGACCATTAAAGGAAAAAGAGGTCAGTGCCCCTGACTAAATAGTCAGGCATTGAACATTTTAAAAATTCTTGCAGCACTGAGTGTGCCTGCTTTGGCACACCAGTTGAAAATTGCTATTAAAGACAAAGGTAATAAGGTTAAAATACTCTCCTTCATTTACAACTTATTACTTTTTGGAAAACAGAATACAGGAAAATATTTTGCCAGGTTTATAAAACCACTCTTTTAATGTTAGTTTGAACCTCCACTAGTCACAAACAATAAAATAGAAGGGTTCAATGGTCCTTTTTCTAGGTATTTTACACATTTAAAAAAAATATATTTGTTTATTGATTTCAGAAACAGGAAGAGAAAAATAGAAAGATCAATGATGAGAGAAAATCATTGATAGGCTGCCTCCTGCACACCCCCTACTGGGGATTGAGCCTGCAACCCACACATATGCCCTGATCTGGTACCAAACTGTGACTTCTTGGTTCATAGGTTGATGCTAAGCCACTGAGCAAAACTGGCTGGGTGACAAATTTTGATAAGTAACAATAAATTTGGATTAAAAAATGGTTCCCAAAGACCTTTGGTAGAGACTATTAAAGTTTCTGAGAAAATGTAGTTAGAGGAAGCTGAATATTATTTTTTTAAACAATTATTTTTAGGACATGCTGATAAAAATGGTCTTCACTGATTTTGTGACAGGGAATTTAAAGTCAGAAACAGGAATATCATAATAAATTGAAATTGAGTCAGATCCTCTAGACCAGTGGTTCTCAACCTTCCTAAGGCCGCAACCCTAGCATACAGTTCCTCATGTGGTGGTGAGCCCCAACCATGAAATTTTGCTGTTATGCATTGTGATGTAAATATCTGCATTTTCCGATGGTCTTAGGCGACCCCTGTGAAAGGGTCGTTCAACCCCCAAAGGGGTCACGACCCACAGGTTGAGAACCACTGCTCTAGATTCTAGAGGTAGAGCAATGAGTGTGTTTCCAACAGAATTGAAGAAAATAACACATTTTAAGTTAATCCATAAAAAACTCTAAACATATATAATTTATCTTTACTGAAGATGTCCTTTGAGGCACATACATAATTTAGTCTGGTGGCAGTTGAGAAGGCAGATGTTTCTTAATGGGCTGACACTAAGTGCAATCATCACATGTACAGTGAATTACATATAAGACATATACTACCCTGTCTGATCCTTTTAAATTACTCATAAATTAACTCTTTGGAGTGTTTTGCATGCTTCCATCTTTACTTTGTAATTAAAAAACACTGCAGGTGAGAACCACATTTTATATTTCCAAATAATCCTACGGGAGAAAAGCCCATGTCATCTATTTCTAATAATTTTATTCCGTAATTTTTGCCAATTCTCCTCTCTTGGTTTGTGGTGGGAGAGAGAAAAGGTGGGGAGGCAAAGAGTTGATCTTTAGTTATTGATATCGATTTGTTCCCCCTATCTTATTTTAAAGGTTTCTTATTGAATACCATTTATAAAAACATAGGAATAAATGAACCCTTTTAGCCAATATTTTTAAATCAGATGTTTGCATGTTGCTATATTCCCATCACTAGGTGGCTATCAGCATATTTGCACTTGATTAAGGCTGAATCAATAAGGAACCAGAGAAATCACCCCCAGTCAAATAAACAATTTAAATCTGTGGTGAGGGAAATTAGTTAAATTCGGTTAAAAATCAATAAGGTTCAATCTTATGACTTAATTGTAAAATCAATCTTGTCGAAGCCATCCATTTAGTAAAACTTCTGCTTAATAGGTACAGTTTAAAATTTCTAGTATGTATTTTCACTCATTAGGCCCTTTAAATACACGATCATATTAAATCCCCACAACAGCATAGCAAGTTAACATAGTGCCATTCCCATTTCATGAAGGAGTAGATTGAGACTGAGAGAGGAAGAAGAGCTTGCCAGTGACAGACAAGGAATAAAGGGCTGAGCTGTGGTTGAAGCTCTCGGCTCTCTCGCTCTAAAGCTTTGCCATGTTCTTTCTAGCATGTTGCATTCCTGTATTTGCAATACGCCAAGATTACAAGAGTATGAAAGTCCTATACCTCTGCTTCTCCCCTCTCTCTGTGCTACCCCTCATCCCTGCCGGAGCCCTCCCCAATGGCAGACTGAATATGGAAAGTTGGAGGCAAAACTGACTGCACACACAACACACACATACGTACATTTAATCTCTAGAGCACTGGTTAATGAAATTACTCAGGCTTCAGGTGTGCAATTCTCTAATACATCATCTGTATTGTGTGCTCACCCTGACTCAAAACACAGAATATCACAAAAGGGGTGGGGGACACTGACCCTCCACTGTAATTTTCCCTAAAGGCTTGGTCCAAGGCTTACCCCATCTCTGTAAATTATCAGAGCCTTGCTATGGGGGACCCTTAGGAAATTATTTGCTTCAAGCTCCTCTTAGGCCCCATACAGTGGTACCTCGAGATACGAGTTTAATTCGTTCCGTAACCTTGAGGCGTGGAAAACTATGAGACGCTCGAGTCATGGTAAACTGATGGGTCGTGTCGTGTGCAGCCGGCCGATCCACGCGATTACTCCTATCTCAAATGTTGCTCGTATTTCAAAGCAAAAATCGCTCGCTCGATGGTTCGTATCTCAAAAATCTCATCTGTTAGGGCACTCGTATCTTGAGGTACCACTGTACTCTGAATCAGTGC
The DNA here is from genome assembly GCA_004026805.1 of Lasiurus borealis. Lineage (NCBI taxonomy): Eukaryota > Metazoa > Chordata > Mammalia > Chiroptera > Vespertilionidae > Lasiurus > Lasiurus borealis. The sequence continues at coordinate 14,497 of PVJN01010295.1, forward strand.
ATTGCTCCTACATTCATCTCATTTAAAGTTCTTGATGGATTTTAAGTCTCTTCCACGGACCTGCAGAATTTGGGAGAACTGCAACCAGCTATGTTATGAGACAAAATTCAAGGATATCCCAAAACCTGGTAAAAGAAAGAAGGGGAACAAAATCAGTGAAGGTGGGGAAGCATCCTAATTCTGATTTTTTATTCAATCCTTATGTTGGCCGTTCCTGAAAGAGCAAACATGGGTTGCTGACAGGTATCTAGTTGAATACTGACTGTGTCACAGAATGATGTTCATCTAGGTTCACTGTAAAAAACTCAAGCTCTGTTTGTCTTTTGTTAATGAGTTTAGCCGTGTGTGTGTGTGTGTGTGTGTGTGTGTGTGTGTGTGTCAGAATTCCCACAATCCATTGCTAAAACCAATGGTTACATTCTGACTATGTTGCCATTTGTCTTTACTACTGAATGCTTAACAAGGACAGCAAAACAGAAACCAAATATATGTTGTTCATTTGCCTCCACAAGTAGAGGCAAATATTCAGTGGTGGAAGCATGAGTTGCTCAAAGTTCACTCATTAAAAGAGAGACTGTAAAACTCAGATTAATTACCCCCAATGGATGGCTGAAGCTGAATATAATACAGACTCACTGACATTCTACAGTGCTGCTCAGAGAAGAGAGGACAGGAAGGAAGAATTCAAGTTAGATGAGAACTAGTATATTTTCAGAATTTGACTGGAGTTTTTCAAGGATGGACCTTTCCTCAACTCCAAATCAAATCCTTTTGATAAACTGCAAGAAAATGCAGCCTCTAGAGACAGATTCCTTGGGTTCAAATTCTAGCTTACTAGCTGTGCAACCTGAGCAAATTCTTTCATGTCTCTGAGCCTTAGTTTCTTCATCTGTAAAATAAAGCATGCTGCTTAAGGTCGTTTTGATAGTGAAATGATTTAAAACCCAGGATTGTCCTGGTGACGAAACGACTTGAATGAGTACTTAATCAGTGCCTAAAAACAGAGCCACTGTAAATTATCACAGTATTGACCTCCAGAACCATCTTATCACATAGGACAGGGTGCCTGCAGTCCTTAGTCCTCAATGATTTCAGCTACAGTTAGTAAGATTTTCATTTCCGCAGTGTCCTGTCTATTTATCTCTTTATGATGAAAGGTTTTGTTGTTGCTGTTCCTTTGAGAGCTGGAAAACATCCCTGTAGATTGACAAAAATACTGTAGAGGAAGTATTTGAAAAGCACTAAGTGTTATATAAGTGTAAGCAAAGGAAGCAGTAACAAAGGAGAAAAAACACTCGCCTTTTTTTGCAAATAATACTTTTACTAAGATAACAATAATAAAGATCTTACCACCTGTTTCTCTAACCAATAGATAGCTTTTAAACCACTATGGCGTTTTTATCTTCCAACGAACCATTTCAAAAATAAATAATAATGCTACCTCCTGCAATAAATACTAGTAAAAATTCTGGTTGTCTTCCTTCTTCATTTTCCAATGAATAACTTATGATTTCAAAAAAGTCAATTTGATTTAAATGTTGCCCTCTCTTTGCTAATGCTAATAATACTGCTGGCAACGTGTCTGTGTGCCTGGGTAACTGTCTGCAGTCCATTTTCCATCCTTTAAACATTCGCTTCATTTAAGAGACTAAAACTGAAAATACCAGATAAGAGGATGAGGTAGATGAGAATTGTGATATAACACTACTGATGGAAAATATTTATTAATTATGACGGATGTCTAAATATGGCTAGTATATCATTTTAGCATTGCACCTAAACTTGAGTGGGCATTACCATCATTTTAGTGCCAGTTTCTTTTTATTTGGATACTAAGCTTGCATAGTTTGATAGGCATCTTCAGCCCATATCTTAATCCAATTGGGGCTGTAATAACCAGCTATCGAAGACTGGGTGGCTTATAAACAGCAGAAATTGACTTCTCACAGTTTTGAAGGCAGAGAAGCACACGATTAAGGCACCAGCAGATTCAATGTCTGGTGAAGGCCTGTTGCTGGTTCATGGATGACCGCCTGATTTACAGAAGACCATCTTCTGACTGTGTCCTTCCATGATGGAAGGGACAAGGGAGTTCCCTAGACTCTCCTTCCTAAGGGCGCTAACCCTATTCATGAGGGTTTCACTCTAATCATCAAATTACCTTCCAAGCCCTCATGTCCTAAGACCATACAGTGGGCAGGATTTAACTTACGAATTTGGGGGAGACACAAACTCAGTATTGAAGGTTATTAAATTAAAAGTAAATAAAACAGTGCAACAAAAAGTATGAAGTTCTCTGGGCTTTAAGATTCCTGAGATGAATGAGTATCATGTCTTTGAATTTCATTTCCTAGAATACATCCTCTATGATCTGTCCCTGGGCCAGATGACAGGTCACTGCCCCAAAATAGGACCTTATACTATTTAAAAAAAAAACGATAAATAAATCTTTATTGTTGAAAGTATTACATAAGACCCCTTTCCCTCCCCCCACTGAATCCCTTCTGGCCCACCCCATCCCCTGCCCCAGGCCTTCAGCATCCTCTTGTCTGTGTCCACGGGTTAAGCGTATATGCATGCAAGTTATTTGGTTGATCTCTTCCCACCACAGAGGTTCTCAACCTGTGGGTTGCGACCCCTTTGGGGGTCGCCTAAGACCATCAGAAAACACATATTTCCCATGGTCTTAGGAACCAACAGACCGCTCCTCGGTGTAGCAAAGTGTAGCAATGTAGTTTACTGTGGTCATATGAAGACTGTTACCCATGCTACACCATGATTCAAGACAAAATTTCATTTATTTATAATTAGAAATAAATATTTCACAATATATAATTACATATTGTTTTTGTGATTAATCACTATGCTTTAATGATGTTCAATTTGTAACAATGAAAATACATCCTGCATTTCTGATATTTACATTACAGTTCATAACAGTAGCAAAATTACAGTTATGAAGTAGTAACAGAAATAATTTTATTGTTGGGGGTCACCACAACATGAGGAGCTGTCTTAAAGGGTTGCGGCATTAGGAAGGTTGAGAACCACTGCACCCCACCTCTGCCTTCCCTCTAAAATTCCCCAGGAATTTACACTGAAATTTACGGCAGTGTTATTTCCTTCCCTCTCAAACTTCAGTTGTGTCAAGCAATAACTCAAGGCCCCAGCAACACTGAGGTAATTAACACTTGAAAATGTTACGATTCCTGCAGCAGTGTAATTGCAGCCCTCAGCTTTTCAGCCCTGCATATGCCTAATAGGAGGTAATGGGCAAGGGCTTCTGGACCCGGTCTACTCTCCCCTCTTCAAGTGACTATTCTTCCCTATTAGTGGTGCTGGCAGATGTCCTACTTAAGTCACAGGAAAAGTGTCCTGAGAAAGCAGCATTTGAAAAATACGTTTTATAGGATAGTGTGGAAAGACAAAGGGACTTTAAGGTTCTTATTTTCATTCCTTACTAATGTTAAGTGGGTCTTTGAGTCTTTGTTCCTTTCTCAATAAATAATGTTTATTTTTTTGTATCTAGTTCGTGCCTACGGCTGTGGAGAAAACCACAAGAAATCAAACATGAAAGCAATAATGTAGACTACAAATATGAGATGGTTCTTTTTCTACCTCTCGCCCATACCCTTTTTTTTGCAGAAATATAGAGGCTTCATCAGAAGACTCCGAGACAACCTTCCTGCTGAAAAGACAAAGGTAACTGAATAAATGGTCCTGAGACTCCTGGATACCCCCAGGTTGGGACTATTAAATAAGGCACCAAGAACCCCTGGCTGAAAATGCCTGGGGGGGGGGGGCGCGGCAATGGGAAGATATGTATACATGTAACACAATAAAAAAATTTTTTAAAATATGTATGGTAATAATCATTTAGCAAAAAATACAAATAATGAATCATGATGTTGTACACCTGAAAACATAATGTTTTATATGTCAATTATATCTCAGTTAAAAAAGAGGAAGTTATAAACAATTGTACTAACTAGCCCACACTAACTAGTAAATATAGCTAGAAAGAACTATGACATTCTATATTCCTAACATGTAATCAATTATGTGTTTGAAGTTTATTTCTATTGGGCCTAAATTTTGCATATTTCTTCTAACCATTTGCCAATTTAAATAATTCTTCACTTGGAAAGAAATTATTTATTACTATTTTATTTTCTTAGGCTACAATTAAGCTCCTTATTTTATAACCTTAAGTGCACATGTGCACACACACACACACACACACACACACACAGACTCACACAATTATATATGCATTGAATCATGCTAGACTCAAATAATTTATCCCAGGGACCTACTTAGAGCAGAAAATCTTTTTTATTCAAATCCTTTATGGATATTCACTTTCCTATGACGATCTGCTTTCCTTCTAAATTGTATTTGATAGTCTCTCTACCTTGATTCCTCTATGTGTCTCTTGTTTCTGATCCACTAGATTTCTGTAACTTTTTTCAACTCAATATATATAATACAGGCATATTATCACCAAGCAAAAATAATATTTCTCCACTTATTTTCTTTGGTACTTCTGGGTTAACTGACAGGGTACATTATAGAAATGAATGTCTCAAGAAGAACCAGGGGCTCCAAAACACCTCATCAACAGTGTACACACTCTTGAAATTATGTTAATAGGAAAACAACAAAACCTACTAGGTCTCTGTAACGATACAGCCAACAGCTCAGACTTCTTCCAATTTTCTATTTGAAAGATTGTTTAAAAACTCGAACGACTTATGAGCAGAAATGTAGAATAAGGACAGTGTCTTCATTTTCATCTTTAAATTCTAATTTCATTTTCAAATCACCTTTCCCATCCAGTGCAACATGGAAAGTCTGGGAACCTAAGCCTGGCCACTCAAATACCCAGATGGTTAATGGGTGGCACAGCAGTCTAAGAATTTATTTTTACTATGTCAGAGAACTTAATGAAAACTGTTAATTTTCTCCAAGCTATGGACGGACGGACGGACTGAAACTACCATGGGATGTAATTTAACCTAAGACAGTTACTCAGCTTTCCCCGTGGTCATTAGAAATGCTGACTGCTATTTTATGTAGCAGTGGATTTAATGAAGAGGAGAGAAATGAATTCTTACTATGTAACATTTTTTGTTTCATAGGCACCATTTCTCAACATATCCTGTCCATTCAGAAATACATAATTAAAGACTTCTTCACTGAGAGAAAACTTGGAAAATGACGAATCCCTGAGGGTTGGTCATTTAACCTTACTTTGAAATTCTTTAATTATAAACATTTTAAAACATGTTCTAGAAGTCTCTTGGTTTGCTTCCCAACCATACCATATATATTCTTTCCACAAATTCAGAAAATATTAATATATCAGTATCTCTCTTTTCTATCCCTTATGTAAACAATATAAAGTTCAGTATTCTCCAACTGTGACTGCCCATCAATAAAAACAAATTCACTTCAGATAAATTAAAAACAAACCACAGAACAGTAATAGTATATGAATCAATATACGATGTCATCCTATTCTGTTGTAGTCTGACTCAGCTACTACCTTATTTCCTATATGTATTAATAATCTGTTTTATTCCAAACATAACACACACATTCTTATATTTTATTTATTTATTGTTCCTAATCAGTTCCTTGGCTGAAATGTGCTTTCATTTTTTTACCTTTTAAAAATATATATATATTATTGATTTTTTACAGAGAGGAAGGAAGAGAGATAGAAAGTAGAAACATCGATGAGAGAGATACATCAATCAGCTGCCTCCTGCACACCCCACTGTGGAGATGTGCCCACAAGCAAGGTACATGCCCCCAACTGGAATCAAACCTGGGACCTTTCAGTCCACAAGCCGACGCTCTATCCACTGAGCCAAACCAGTCTTGGCTGTGCTTTCATTTTTGTCCTTTTTCCCAAACACTTCATCACAAACTGTAGATATTTTATCCATCAGCATCATCAAAATTGTTTGCTCACTTGTACTTGGAACTCATATTGTTTCTCTCTAGGACTGATAGTGTTTCTTTATTCTTCACAGAAGTAACACAATATGTAACATCTATGCCAAAGTTTCCCCAAATGTCCCCTCAGAAGTGATAATTTCACGATTTTTATGCCAGTGTTCTGACCCTGCTTATACACTGACCTTGTGAATATCTGCACAGTGGCAGCTGACAAAGCAGGATTCTGCAAAGTGTGAAGAATCCTGAAATAATAAAAATAACATTACCAAAAACATCTTGTGCTCCCAGAAACATCTGAAACACAGCCATAAAAAAAATTACCTCTAAAGTTAGAATACGTTGATGTCAAGAGAAATATATTCCTTCCCAGAGATCAGGAAAATATATTAATCCCAGAAGCTGGAAGTGGCTAGAATGTAACTATATTGAAAATGCCATTGGGTTATTAAAAAGTTTTCAGGTGCTTTTTAGAATGATAAAGCAAGATCTAAGATATAAATGAAGTATTTAAATACAAAAAGAAGTGCCCAATATATGCAGATCCTATATCATAAAACCCTATGGGGATTGTGAGAGCAATCAGTCAACCACTCAGAAGGTGGGTGGATGGACTTGCCACTTAATCAGAGCTCATAACCATAGAGCAGTGGTTCTCAACTAATGCCGGGACCCTTTAATACAGTTCCTCATGTTGTGGTGACCCCCAACCATAAAACTATTTTTGTTGCTACTTCATAACTGTAATTTTGCTACTGTTAATGAATCATAATGTAAATATCTGTGTTTTCCGATGGTCTTAGGCTCTACAGCAGTGGTTCTCAACCTGTGGGTTGCCTACGACTATTGGAAAACACAGATATTTATATTATAATTCATAATAGTAGCAACATTACAGTTATGAAGTAGCAATGAAAATAATTTTATGGTTTGGAGTCACCACAACATGAGGAACTATATTAAAGGGTCAGGGAATTAAAAAGGTTGAGAACTACTGCCATAGAACATATGTGCATGGGGAGGAGATAGCAGAGGTTACATACTACACAGATATTGAGTTTGAATTCATTCAGAATTAAGAAAAACCAGTAGGTGTCCCCTCAAAATTTTACATAGAGGAATAGAGCTCATGGGTAAGACATATCCATATAGTAAAAGACTAATATGCAAATTGACCAAACAGTGGAATCACCAGTTGCTATGATGCACACTGACCACCAGGGACAGATGCTCAATGCAGGAGCTGCCCCCTAGTGATGAGTGTGCTCCCACAGGGGGGCAGAGGGGGAATGCTGCTCAGCCATAAGCCCAGTTCACACTGGTGAGCACCACAGCGGTGGTGGGAGCCTCTCCCATCTCTGCAGGACCTCTTGGAGGATGTCCGACTGCAACAGGGCGCAGGCCAGGCTGAGGGACCCCCTCCCCCACCCCCGGTGCACAAATGTCATGCAATGAGCCTCTAGTACAATGGTTCTCAACCTTTCTAATGCCACGACCCTTTAATACAGTTCCTTATGCTGTGGTGACCCTCCAACCATACTTCATAACTGCAATTTTGCTATTGTTATGAATTATAATGTAAATACCTGTGTTTTCTGATGGTCTTAGGTGACCTCTGTGAAAGTGTCATTCGACCCCCAAAGGGGTCACGACCCACAGGTTGAGAACCACTGCTCTAGTAGGTCAGGTAATACATAAACTAGGTGTTGTAAACACCTAATTAGGGAGCCCTGCTCATTTTAACACAGGGACTAATTGTTGACAAACCCAAAAGTGACCAGTCAGAAAGAAGTGAGACACTCCCACGTGTTTACAACAGTTTTGTATTGAGGTCATTATGAGGGTACAACCATCAAAATCAGAAAGTATCCTGTAGGCAAACCTGCCCTGTGGCACCAAAGAGCAGGCTTTTGGGAAGAGCTCTGGGTTTGTTCTTCCATCAAATACCCATTTTCTCCCACATACCAAAATCTTCTACCACTTCGCTGGTTTTATGTTCAAGTTGGGTATCACCCACAGGAATATAAAAGCAAAATCCTTCTCTGAGTTCGGAAGGCCTTTAATCCCAGCCCTAGTGCATTTTCTTTTCAGAGTTAAACTTTTCAACAAGTTATATAAGCCCGGATCCATTTTAACACTAACACAGTCTCCCTGACGCCAATGATCAGCACTCAGCACAGCTCTGAATCACGAAGTTTACTTCCATTTCTCTCCCTTTTGACCACAGTTATTCAGCACTTTAAAAGTTATTAAACCCCACTTTATTCTTCCCTCAAATATAATTTCCTGATTCAAGCTGTTCTCATCAGGAAGCCCTTCTTTCATCTCCTTACATTACACTTACAGAAACTGCCTTCTTTGATTCCCTGTCACTGGTTCCTGACCTACTCCACTCCATTATTCACACAGAGCTGCCAAAATAATTTTTTCTGACCATTTTCCATTTCATTCCTTTAATCAAATATTACAGAGGTGTTTTTTTTCTGGTTAAACCTGGCAAATTGAATACATGTGTTTACATCTACTACTTCCTGAAAGCCCGTTTTCAAAAGCATTTCAAAATATGCAACTAGCGAGGACATTTTAAACAAAGGAGAGAGATCCACCAGTGTGGGCAAACTGGGCAGCAGACATCTGACTTAACAGAATATTAAATATGAACATTCAAGGGCTGTTAAAGACAGAAGACTTTTGACCCGGTGATCCCACTTCTGGGAAGGTATCCTAAGGATCTGAAAACACGAATTGGAAAGAATACATGCAGCTCCCTTGTTCACTGCAGTGTTATTTACAATAGCCAAGATCTACAAACAGCCCGTTAGTAAATGAGTGCATTAAAAAGCTATGGTGCATTTACACAATGGAATAGTATGCATCTATAAAAAGTAATGAAATCTTCACTTCTGCAAAGTTATTATGCTAAGTGAAAGAAGCCAGTCAGAGAAAGATAAATATCACATGATCTCACTTATATGTGGAATCTAATGAACAAAAATCAACTGATGAACAAAATAAAACAGAGGCAGGGATATGTAGAAAAGACTGATAACTGCCAGAGGGGAAGGGAGAAGGGGTACTGGATGGAAGAAGGAGAAAGGGTTAGCTGAAGACATATATACATAGCAAATAGTCAAAGACAATTTGGTGATAGCCAGAGGGAAAGATGAGCAGATAATGGAGACATCTGTAATAGTGTCAATAATAAAAATAAAGTTTAACATTTTATGAAAAAGAAGAAGAAATATAGATAGATAGATGCTAGTCAGAATCTCAGAAAGTCTTCATTAACTGAAACACAAAGAAGAGGACAAATCAGGGAGGAGTGATTGGGTTGAACACAAGAGGATGTTTATTCTGCTTGACCAACTATAACAAAGATACCATAGAGTGAATACCTTTACCATCATTAATTTCTCTCCATTCCAGGGACTGGCAAGTCCAAGACCAAGGCACCAGCAAATTCAGTGTCTGGTAAAGACCCACTTCCTACTGCACAGATGGCTATCTTCTCCCTATGTTCCCAAATGCTAGACAGGGCAAGAGAGCTCTCTGGGATTCCTGTTAATAGGGCACTAATCCCATTCATGAAGGTTCTACCCTGATGACCTAATCACCTCCCAATGGCCTCACCTCCTAACAGCCTCACATTGCGGGGAAGCGGGGTGGGGGGGGGGGTGTCGGGATTTCAATATATGACTTTTGACGGGGTGATGCAAAAATTCAGTCCATGACCAAGACTTATTCAAAAATCTACATAAGGAATTCTTTTAAGTCTCTTCTCTTCCAACTAAGCCATGAAACAAGATGAAAAGACTGAGCAGCAAACAGCAGAGATCCACTCTGAAAACACACTTTAAAAGGAAATATGGACCATTAGCAGTTTTAAATGTATTATAATACATTAGTACAGAATGGGATATGTATTGGAATGTACTTCAACACTTCTATATACTAAAGATGAGGAAATTTAGGGCTATCTGTAGAAGTGTCTTACTCAAGTCCACTGTCTAAGCATTGACAAAACTGATATTTGAACATAGGCCCCTTGATTCATAACCCAATGCTCTGAAGTGGTTTTGCAACGAAAAACTTCAAGATTGTAACATGAGAAAATATGTTCCAATGAGAATGTCATCCTGGTATTAAAAAGGAGAGCAGAGGGTAAAAATGAAAGAGTGCTCTCCTGTAGCTCCTATTGGAGATATTGTTAAATGACTTCCAGTCTTTGATAGTTCTAGAGTTTACAACAGCATTTCATCAGCTTCCTTTAGCAAGGGAAAAACGTCAATTTTTTTTATGAGACTTAATATGTGAGAAGAAAGCCTTTGCTGTATTTTATCTCCTGAGCTAAACCTACTTCTAAAGTTGATGTTTGCCAATCCCCTTACCACAGCCCCACTGGATTCCCACCATCTACCAGGGCCTACTAGGTAGGTCTCAAGTGAAGTGAACTTCCCATGGTAAGATAACTCTGATTCATGAGTTGTTCTCTTATGATTTGGCGACTGTGAATCAGCTTGCCAGAGACTGACTGTCTTCACAGATTTCTGGAATGGAATGCTTTAGTCTGTAAATCTGAATAACAAGACAGAACCAAACAGCAACTGCAAATCTGAGCTAAAATAAGGAAAAAACTCCCACCCTGATTTTCTTTTCTCAATACCAATTGTATGAGCCCTTTATTTTTGGAGCAGCTCCAGTCTCCTCTCTTACTATTCCCAGAGAAGCCCCCTCTCAACAGCTAGACTCATTCATTTTCTGCCCAAATCTTTATTTCCCTAACTTTGCTACAGTTACCCTACAATTTCTTGGTGGCTAAGTTCAAATTTATTTTATTCAAGTAGCAGAGTCTGCCCATTCTGATCATTTATTTATAGGCCTCCCTCTGGAGTTGGAAGCCTGGGGTCAAAATCCCAGCTTTGCCACTTACCAATCTCAATAAGTCACTTCAACAATTGAAGCTGTTTCCTCATCTATAAAGCTGGAATGAGTCTATGTAATTAAGGCAGGAATGTAAAGATTAATGACATAATAAATGGGAAGGTCCTCAGCAAGGCACATCACTAATAAATATTTGATCCTACAGCTGGCAGTACAATATGTCAAAATGGGATGATGAAAATTGCATAGAAATTGGAATTGGAAGACTAGGTTCCAGAATAGATACTATTAACTGGGAAAGGATACAAGGAAAGTAATTCAAATTCTCAAAACTCCAACTGAAAAATACGTTCATTCAATAAATATTTATTATGAGCCTTCTGAGAACCAGGCGATATACTAATCTTAGGAAGCATTACTAAACAAAAATGGGAAAGGACCACTGTTCTGATAGGATGGAATGACTATAAAACTTACCTCATGGCTTATTGTGAAGAATGACTGATGCTTAAAGGGGTAAATATTTTATAAATAAGTTGTTTCTATTGATTCTACCTACACTTGTAGAATCATAAACTGGAATAAATTACAATTTCTTTTTTTTAATTTAATAAATCTTTATTGGTCAGATTATTACATTTATTTCTTTTTTTCCCCATAGCTACCCTCCACTCAGTTCTCACCCCATCCTCTGCCCTTACCTCCCCCACAATGTCCTCATCCATAGGTGTACTATTTTTGTCCAGTCTCTCCCTGCACCCCCCCATTCCCCCTTCCCCTGAGAATTGTCAGTACACTCCCTTTCTATGCCCTTGATTCTATTATATTCACCAGTTTTTTCTGTTCATCAGATTTTTTATTCACTTGATTTTTAGATTTACTCATTGATAGACATGTATTTGTTGTTCATAATTTTTATCTTTATATTTTTCTTCTTCTTCCTCTTCTTAAAGAATACCTTTCAGCATTTCATATAATACTGGTTTGGTGTTAATGAACTCCTTTAGATTTTTCTTATCTGTGAAGCTCTTTATCTGCTCTTCAATTCTGAATGATAGCTTTTCTGGATAGAGTAATCTTGGTTGTAGGTTCTTGCTATTCATCACTTTGAATATTTCTTGCCACTTCTGTCTGGCCTGCATAATTTCTGTTGAGAAATCAGCTGACAATCACATGGGTGTTCCTTTATTAGTAATTAACTGTTTTCTTATGCTGCTTTTAATATTCTCTTTGTCTTTTGCTCTTGGTATTTTAATTATGATGTGTCTTGGTGTGGTCCTCCTTGGATTCCTTTTGTTTGAGGTTCTGTGCACTTCCTGGACTTGTATGTCTATTTCTTTCACCAGGTGGGGGAAGTTTTCAGTCATTATTTCTTCAAATAAGTTTTCAGTATCTTGCTCTCTCTCTTCTTCTGGCACCCCCATAATTTGGATGTTGGTACACTTGAGGTTGTCCCATAGGCTCCTTACACTATTTTACAATTTTTTGGATTTTTTCTTTTTGCTTTTCCAGTTGAGTGTTTTTTGCTTCTTTGTATTTCAAATCACTGACTTGATTCTTGCTTTCCTCTAGTCTGCTGTTAGGTCTCTATGTAATATTTTTAATTTCAGTCAGTATGTGTTTAATTTCTAGTTGGTCCTTTTTCATATCCTCAAGGGTCTCATTAAATTTATTGGCCTTTTCTAGGAAATTCTTGAAAATCTTTATAACCGTGGTTTTGAAGTCTATATCCAGTTGTTTGCTTTCCTCCATTTCTTTTGTTTGTGATCTGTTTTTTGTCTCCACATTTTTGCTGCTTCCCTGAGCTCGTAGAGTAGCATCATGTGGTAAGTGTTCTATATGGCACAGTGGCTCAGCCTCCCCCAGTTACCGAAGGTGAACACTTTTGGTGCACCCCCTTGTGGACTTTATGCACAGCCTTGTTGTAGTTAAGCCTTGATTGTTGTAGGCATCACTGGGAGGAATTGAGCTACAAGCCGATTAGCTGTGAGGATCAACTGTGTCTGCACTGGGAGAACTTCTGTGCTGGAGACACTCTTATGAGACAAGACTAGCAAAATTGCAAAAGCCTCTTTCCTCAGCTTGGATGGGACAGAGTCTCAGGTTTGAGTAGACAGCCTTGGCTTCTAGTCAGTCTTGCCCTATGAGGTCCCTGGATTTCAGTGCCCCTTGGTAATCACTGCCAGCACCTATGAGAAAAAGCCACCCTAGAGTTTTGCCCACTGCCAGACAGTTCAGTTTCTCCCCAAATGAGTCTAAGTTCCCAGAAATTCACCTGGAACTGGAGTTCAGTGCAGTCGGGAGCTTCTGTCTCCCACTGACTTGAGGAAGCCAGCCACACACTCAGCCGCCTGTGCACTCAGCCTCCCATCCTCTCCGCGTATGCATGTCTCTGTACTTCAGCCTTTTGCAGCTCCTCTGAGTCTCAATGTGCTTTCCTTTTTTCCTTCTAGTTGTAGAATTTCCACTCTGCCAGCTTTCCTGTGGTTCTGGATGTGTTTTAGTTGTAGTTTTGATATTATTGTGTGAGGCAGCAGTTTAGGTGTTTATCTATGCTGCCATCTTGGTTTCTCAGGGTTTCACCTTTTTTCCTAGATTACAATTTCATCAAACAATTTCATTAGAATGATAAAGATATGGAGACTTAGCTGTGACATCCACAATAGCACAGCCAGAGAATTGATACAAAAATCTGAGACTACACTGGCCCTAGTGGCTCAGTTGGTTGAGCGTAGTCCCATTCACTGAGAGATCTCCAGTTTGATTCCCAGTCAGTCACATGCTTGGGTTGTGAATTTGATTCCTCCATAGCGGGTGTGCAGTATGCTGTCAATTGATGTTTCTTTCTCATTGATATTTCTATCTCTCCATTTCCCTCTCTCTAAAAATCAATAATAATAAAAAATTGAGTATCCTATCTACCACACTAGTCTTCTTCCCCCTACAAAAGGTACCAAGTATGGGATACTAGATAGCTGAAGATGGTAAAAAGGAGCAATGTGAGATTTAAAGCTAATAAATCCAACTAAAAATTAGTCTGCTTTATGGATGCAAACATATTTCTACAACAATATTCATAGCATTTTTTTTTACAACAGCCAAAGGTGTAAACAACCCAAATGTTCATCAATGGATGAAGGAATAAACAAATGGTGGTATATACATATAATGGGATATTCTTTATCCTTAAAAATGAATGTAGTTCTGATACCTGCATATACAACATAGATGGAACTTAAAGACATTATGCTAAATGAAATAAGTCAGACACAAAATGATAATTATTGTATGATTTCACTTATATAAGATACCTAGAGAAAGTCAAATTCATAGAGATAGAAAGTAGAATGGTGGTTCCATGGGGTGGAGGAAGAAATGGGGAGTTATTGCCTAATGGGAATAAAATTTTCACTTAGGATGATGAAAAGTTTTAGAGATGGATAATGGTGATGGTTGCACAACAACATGAATATGCTTAATGCCCCTGAACTATAATCTTAAAATGGTAAATTGTTATGCATTTTTTGCCACAACAAAAGAAGAAAACTTGCTATTTTTAATTATATTTTATTACCACACTTCAGCAATTTTAAAGTGTCTGAAAATACTTCATTCAATCAGAATATTTCCTTTGCATAAAGTTTTAAAATGTGCTGTGTGCCCTAACTGGTTTGGCTCAGTGGATAGAGCATCAGCCTGCAGACTGAAGGGTCCCAGGTTTGATTCCAGTCAGGGGTATGTAACTTGGTTGTGGGCATATCCCTGATAGGGGATGTTTGGGAGGCAGCTGATAGATGTTTCTTCTCATTGATGTTTCTCTCTATTTCTCTCCTTTTCTCTCTGTAAAAAATCAATAAAATATATTAAAAAAATAAATAAAATAAACTGTGCTGTGATACTAGAATTTCCAATTGATATTACAAAGAATATTGAAAACAATCATTATTATCGGGAATTCTTAGACCTGATAAATTCCAAGATGTTGGTATCTTTAAAACCCAGAATGTGGGGAAAATTATAGACTGTTTAACTCAACAAATAATGTTAAGATAAATGAAAAAAAAAAGTCTAAAAATTTGCTGCAATTACTGTTGTAATTTAAGAAGACAGATGATATATATATATATAGATGGATAAAGTGTCTACATATAAGCATATATATAATTATATAGTAATTACAGTTATATATAACACTAGAGGCCTAATGCATAAAATTCACGCACTCAGAAAAGTCCCTCAGCCTGGCCTGTGGCCTCTCGAAATCCAGGAACCCTCGAGGGGGTGGCTGACTGACAGCTTAGGCCTGCTCCCTATGGGAAGCGAGCCTTAGCTGGCAGTCAGACATCTTTAGTACTGCTACAGAGGCAGGAGAGACTCCCACCACCACTGCTGCACTTGCCAGCCATATGCCTGGCTTCTAGCTGAGTGGTGTTCCCCCTGTGGGAGCACACTGACCACCAGAGGGCAGATGCTCAATGCAGGAGCAATCAGTTCTGTGATCAGGCCAAAACTGGCTCTTTGACATCCTTGAAGGGGTCCTGGATTGCAAGAGTGTACAGGCCAAGCCAAAAGACCCCATTGTGCACCATTGGGGCTAGGGAGGGACACAAGAGGTTGGTCACCTGGAGAAGGACCACATGTCCGGCCCATCTCGCTTAGTCCTAATCGGCCAGACCCCAGGAGCTAACCTACCAGTCAAAGCATCGATCCCCTGGTGGTCAGTGAACATCATAGTGAACAGATGAGTGGCCTTAGCATATCATTATCATATTACACTTTGATTGGTTGAACAGACTACCAGAACTTAGCATATTAAGATTTTATTATATAGGATATAAATATAGGTGTATATATACTTCAAATTAGCACATTTTTTTATCACTACTTTAAATAAGCCTTGCATTCTACATGGAAGTTTATTGGGAGAAATCTCAGTTACATGGTCAGTTTTCAACATGTGGACTCAACTACATGTGCTCATTTTAAGAATACATTCATATCAATTACAAATCATCCAAATCACCCTTCAGGCACAGTTCATTTCTTCTACTAAGACTCCTACATTTAAACATCAGATTTGAAATTAATAATAATAACATAAAGATTGTGAAGACAAAGAAATGGAGCTTAGGTAAATTAAATTCTATCATTCCATTTGATCACTTAAGAGTCTCCATTTATACTTAAAGTTTTAATAGTGAAATAGAATTTAAGCTGCAAGTTGTAATATTTTTGCTTCATAGATAGAAACGTCAGCTATATATATGTGTTTACTTCATCTTTATTACTAAAATAATGTTGAGATATAGGGAAGGAATAGGTGGTATTGAAAAAGATCTGATATCAACTTTGTTAGATGAAGAAGTGTTTAATGAATGCCTGGCAAATGCAATGAGTGAATAAATAAATGATGAATTCAAAATGCAAGTATTAATGTCAAAATACATCATGTAATACTCATTTGAAGTAAATAAATCATATACTTTTGGAGAAAATTACTTTAAAATATTCAGAGAGATTTTATTAGAAGAGGAGATCTTTAAAGCTATAGGAATAAGTGCCATACACAGAAATACCACAAGGAAGTAGCATCTGAATAATTTTTTTTCTTGACCATAGTCAGGTGATACCTGCTCTGAAGTATCAGCCATGTTTATGAATTCTCAGGCATGTCTTTATATTAAGGAATCTCTCTCTCTCTCTCTCTCTCTCTCTCTCTCTCTCTCTCTCTCTCTCTCTTTCTCTCTCTCTCTCACACACACACACACACACACACACACACACACACACACACAGTTTTATTTTTTCAAGGGTCCAGTCCCATCCTACTGACAAAATTGATGTTTGAATACCAAATTTATTTTTCACCTTGGAGAAAACAATAAAGTCATCTTCTTAGAAAACTTAAGATCAATTCTTTTTCTTCTCAAAATATGGGGGAAAGTTGGGGTACCATGGATAGAGTACACAGCCTTTAAATATCATGCTATGCCAGCTCCTCATATATAGACTCCAGAATAAATTTTAATCGGTTAAAAACCATTCATAAAGCAAATAACTGGCTTTCATTTTATCTTCTTAAAGCACATCCTAACTAATAAAAGGGTAATATGCAAATTAACTGTCACTCCATCACAAAGATGGCGATGCCCTTAGTCACAAGATGGCGGCACCCAGTCCTCTCAGCCCCACCCTAAGGCGGGGTGGGGGGCGGCCACCGAGAGCTGGCAGCGTGAGTGACCTGGCAGAATGCTTGCTTCATAGCCATGGCTACAAGGCAAGCATTCCACTCTGGCTGAGGAGGGCCTCTGGGCATCAGAGAGCCTCTGGGCAGTGGGCATGAAGTGGCCAAGCCCCACAGCGAGATACTGGCTCATGGTTCGTGTGCAGGGCTACTAGTAGTGTATAACCATTATTTTTTCTTCTTTTTAGAGACTACTGGAAGAGGTAAAGGCATATCATTTAGCTGGTTTATTTTGTCATCTTTCACAGTGTCTGTCAACAGTTATTATTTACCTCCAGGGACAAGCTCACATTGATTTCCAACTCTGAGTCCAGATAATATTGCTCATGGCGTCAAAACGAACACTTTGAGTTGTGCACAGTAGTCACTCCTATGCTATCGTCCCACCAGGAACCAAACCTTCTTCATTCATAAAACAGTGTGTATATGTACTTTAAAACTGCTAGAGGGAGAACTGGTCCCCACAACCCCAGTGTAGCTAGGTCTGGTATTGATTTAAAGAACAATATGTTAGGCAGTGTTTCTTTTGAGCCTGGGAGGGAATTTCTTCAATTGGTAACCCATTGTTTTCCCAACACTAAATTATGAAATGGTTTGTTTTGTTTGGATCTTTTTTATTCTCAAAGAAACATGGATGACACTTTTTTTTAAAATAAAATTAAATGTACTCACAGTTCCTGTGGTGCAATTTAAATATGTTTTCAGTATTTCCTCCAGAAATTCACATAGAGTGTAAAATGATTTGCACAGCTTGAGTTTCTTTTCTTATTGACACAGAATTGACTCTGCTGACTTGATAAAACAAAACTGAATTAAGCCAAAATTGCATTCATTTTGTTTTTGTTTTTTAACAAATAGCTGCTTCAGTTAAGATAGCCTTAGTGGGAATATCTGTTTTCTGCTTTAACTCTGTGGCATGTCTCTCTCATTGAAGTCTAAGTATTGAGCTGCTTCGTTTGGATTTTTTTTGTTTACTTATTGGTTTGGCAAAGAAGCAGTGTGGCTGTTATGTTTGGTTTCCTTTTTACGAAGCAAAACTTGTAAAATGTGAAGATCATTTGGGCTAATGAGGCCACATGCTTTTTTAAAAAACTTTTATAGTAAAAGTGAAATTTTAGTAGCTCCCATTTCCCTTTAAATGCAAAGAATTCTCATAAACAGATAATCAACCATACACATAAAGCTATGTGGGAGACTAGGACAGGTGTGGACAACATGTTTGAGGAGTGTTATCATGGATGGGAACTGGCCAATGGTTATAGGACAGTGAGGAGCCAAGGCTAAGTTTTCAGGTTTTTGGTTTATTTTTTCAGTGGGTTATGCTAAAGGAGTAGTTCTCAGATTTTACCTTAATCTGAATTACCTGGTGGGCTTACTAAAAATAAAAAATAAAAAATGCTGGGCCTCAGAGTTTCTGATTCAATTGTTTGGGGGTAGAATGTGAGAATTGCATTTCTAACAGGTTTCTATCAATAATACTGTTACTGATGATCTGAGATCACACTTTGAGAACTTCTGGTCTCCAGTATGTGCTTGCAAAAAAATGGTCCTCTGTAAAGAATGATGTTGGTGATGCAAGAGAGAAATAATTTTAGGAGCAAAGTTTCTGAAAATGTCCAAGGGTCTAGAATCCAAAGAATAAATGCCCTTGATTATAACAGGGACACTTCTTCTATGGAAACAGGAAGACATCTCTCTGCAGGCTCCCTCTGCTCCTCAATCTGGGTCCAACCTGTATCAGTCTGTTTGGTTCATCACAAAAGGGACTCAGAGCAACACTCTTACCGCTGGCACTTATCTGACCTTCTCCCTCTTACCTTCTGCCCCAAAAGGCTTTGGCACCTGTACCTCTGCCATGATCCTTTAAACCAGGGGTGGGGAACCTTTTTTCTGTCAAGGACCATTTGGATATTTATAACATCATTCACAGGCCATACGAAATTATCAACTTAAAAATTAGCCTGCTATCTTTGGTCAAACATTTAATTAACTCACTCCTCCTGCCTTGGCAGAGCCAGACCAAATGATTTCGAGGGCCGCACCTAAGACTTTATATACTTCCTCCGTGGAAACCTAGAGATGTTAAGAAATTACTTTGGGGATTGCTACTCTACAGGGAAAAGAGGTGGCGACCTTGATGATTTCAACCAGAATAGCTGTAAGCTAACTTATGTATATACAGATAGTCCTCAGGTTACATCGGACTCGACGTACATCATTTCATGGTTATGTCACCATCTCCCACTTATTCAAAAAAAAGTTCTGTCATTTTGACGTATGTACATATGTGCTTTATTTTCTTATTTATTTACCACAAGTGAAGGTCAGGAATTGTTATCTTTTAATTTTCTTTTTTTACTGAGTCACTTCATTACTGCTGTGTATGTGCCCCACGTGAGTGATATAAGTGCTTATGTAAGTGGGTTTCCACTTACAGCCAAAATTGCTTTACATTGCGCTGCAGGAACGCATCTCCAATGTAACCCAAGGACCTACTGTATTGGAGTTCTGAATGTTTCATTTGAAATGGCAACAGAAAATTTAGAAACCAGTGTCTTACAGATGACTGTGAGTTTTGAAGTCCTACCTATCTTTTCCAGCATGAGTCCCATACCTGTGCTCCAACATGGACACTTCCTCCTCAGCACTGCTCAGTGACTGGAGTCTATTCCTAGACTCCACTTCTCCATTTGAGACTCATCATTCCTGCTGACACCTGCCTGTGTTAATCTGTGCATAGTCAGTGCTCCTAAATGCCTATGCCCATGGGTTGCCTAACTGAAACATGGTCCATAACCCTCTAGGGTGAGCCTTTGCAATGCCAACTGCTCGTCTGGATGAAGGATGCATTCTGCCTTATCATTACACTCTCTTGGGTCGTGCAGAGGTTAAATTGTCCCTGGACCTTTCTCCCTAGTGTTTTCTCAGGTGAAGTAGATGAGGTTGCTTCTCTGCTGGGGATCCCAACTACATGGCATCCACATGTGGACCCACCCACATCTAACCCTTCAGAGGCTTGGCACATTAGGAGATGGGCCAGTGGGGAAATAATGGGTGATTTAGAGCACAGGTTATATTGGAACCTCTTTGGTTTAGGGAAACTTATTTTGTGACCGTGTGCAAGATAGACAAGGGTTTGGAGGTGGTAAAGAAGATGTCTATCAGTAAGCCTAAAACAATTGTCTAAGTGAGTGATTAAAAAGAGGAGAAAAAAATAAATGTCAGGAGATGTGAATACAGAGAACTCTGTGGTGGCTGTTACTTCCTGGTATACAAGATGGTTGCACCTAACTGCTCTTTGAAGGCAAATGTGCCATATGAGTGCTTCAAATAAAGAAGTGCAGGCAGAACTGATGGATTAACTTCCAGTTGAAAACATCCAGAGCTGGTGAGAAGTTTGCCATGTCCCCTCGGCCCTCACCAACCTTTAGGTATTTATTGCTTGAAGGATAGGAGCAGAGGAGCTTGAAATACTGAGCGTCCATTAGAACTTCCCCAGAAAGGCATTCAGACAACCACTGAACACTGTGTGCTGTCTAAGCCCCTTTGAGGGAGGAGAGAGAGGATTTCTATAGCATAACCTAGCCCAGTGGTCGGCAAACTGTGGCTCACGAGCCACATGCGGTTCGAGAACCATGGTTTGCTGTTGACTAAAGAGTTTGATGATCACTGACCTAGACTCTCCATTCCAATAATTACAGGCGATTGTTTTTTGTTGTGATTAAGCCCCTATCCCAGTGGTGGGCAAACTCATTAGTCAACAGAGCGACAAACCACAGCTGGCGAGCTGCAGTTTGCCGACCACTGACAACCTAACCTGTATAATGCAAATTTTATAAAAAATTATTGTACTTGTTGGCAAAGAATAACCTAGAATATAAGCACCATCCCCTCCACCATGAGCTTCACTCTTATTTGCTGTCATTGCCTGATGATTCTCAGAACCCTAGTGCCCTAGATAAATCATTACAAACAGAAGGTTTTAACATCATAGGTGTGGCTTTCCCTATTTTTCTTTATACAGCTCTCACTCCTGATGTAGGACAGTCTTAAATATTTCCGGCATCAGATCTACTAACCCCTGAGAAATAGAGAAAAAAAATAAGCTTATTTTCAAAGGTTCTTTTCCAGTTTCTTTAAACTAAAGTTCAAAGGTTGGTTTGGTGGTTTTAATAACAGATTTTGTCTTTCTCTTAGGCAATTAGTGACCTGAGATTTTGGGATTTGAAAGAAGCTAAAATTTGGGGTCTTTTTCTAAGGTGAATCATCACGTTAAATCTGGCCAGAGACTCTTTGTTAAATTTTTTCCTTGAATGAGCACATTATTGTTAGACAATAAAACAATCTATGGGACACACACACAAAACTATTTGTCCTCTTCAATGCATTTGACCATGCACTTCCCTGAATACTTTGATTTCTCTTTGGGTAATGGCTACCCAGCGTTTCAGTGCTTTATGCCATTAGGTATTTCAAACACTAGAAAATTCTTGGCATCGTGCCTTATAATTATTTTCTAAAGAATATCAATACCTACTAGTTGTAATACTTTAAACAATAAAATTTTTAAAAAGAATATCAACACCTTGTCAAGTGATAAATGGTCAAAATAAATAGGCAATAGTTAGGCAAATACCAAGTGAAATATTGGAATAAAACTGAGAAAATGCAACATAGAATTTCTTTTGACTAAAAATGCAAGTAGCTTTTTGTGACTTGCTAATGGTTTTAAAATATATGTATTTTAAATCATATTCTAAGACTTGCTAAAAACTTAGGAGAAATATGTTAGCTTATAACTATTGGTCTACTTACCAAAAATAATTCTATGAAAATTGCATCTTAAAGGCACATGAACTCAGAACTGACTCAACCATCTCTTTATAACACTCACTCATTTATCTATACAATACATTTTTGAAGGTAGGGGAGATAAGGACACATATGTAATACCTTCATCAATAAAGAAAAAAAAGTATTGGGCGGGTGGGTGGGTGGGTAGGAGGGAGAAAGAGAAGGTATTAATTTGCCATCTGCAATTCAGACTGCTCATTATGTGACAGAGGTGTCACTGTGCCCCTGATTTTTGCCATCCACCTTCTAAAGAGTCAGGGCCTCTGATTTCCTCAGAGGGAAGAGCCACTTAAAACCCCTGGGACAATGGGACTTCTACAAGTCACCAAAGGAGCATCTGGCCTGCGGAAGTCTCCTGTCAAAACAAACAACACACACACACACACACACACACACACACACACACACACACACACATTCTTAAAGTCATATGAAAATGCTACAGGATTATACTTGTGGCTAAATTTACTGTGTTAGCTCTGGTCAGAATTCTGAGACTCCCTATTGTTTTCAAGCCATCTCTCTTGGTTCCTATGGTGATTATCATGTGTCCAGAGTAATTTTGATATTGATGTGTTCAAACCCACTGCACATATGATATCTAAGAGGAGGGCACAAAAGCCCTTCTCAAATGCAGATGATATCTCTGAGGGTTGCATTCATTTCGTAGTGCTTTCCAAATACAAAGGACCAAGCTCCATAGACTTACACACTTCATGAGAAATTAAAATGTTGCAACATGTCCATGAACTTCAGTCTGGGTTGGTTCTCAGATTAGTAGAGATGAGGACGGGGATGGTAGCAGTGAGTTTTATACAGAGAAGCTTCTGAAATATATTAGATAATAGCAAAGCCCTTGATATCAAAATGTGATCAACAACCCCTGGGAGCTTGTAAGAAATGCAAAACCTTGAATACCATCCTAGACCTCCAGAGCAGACTGCCTTTTTAAAATATGCCCAGGTGAATGTAAAGTATAGCACAGGGAATCCTATCTAATAAAAGAATAATATGCAAATTGACTGTACATCCCCTACACCCATAAGCCATGACCACCAGCCAATCAGGAGTGAATATGCAAATTAATAAAACCAAGATGGCTGTGACCATAGAGTGAGCAGGAGGCTTGGGTTTTCCTGGCAATGAAGGAAGCCAAGCTTCCCACAGATCCTGGTGGGCCCAGTCCTCCACTTAAGGCTACGAAGTTTCAATTATAGGAGATAAACAAATCACAACAAAAATGGCTGTGGCCATGGAGCAAGCAGGAGGTTTGGCTCTGCTCAAGGTTACAAAGTTTCAATTATAGAAGATAAATAAATCCCAGATACCAGGGTCTCCAATTGGGTCACCAGGGGGAGGGGCTGGCCTGCAAACCACCACAGGCCTCTCACCAAGGCCACCCCACACCCCAAGGGAAACCCCACCCTGCTCTGGGACACCCTTCAGGGCAAACCTGCTGACCCCCACCCATGCACCAAGCCTCTATCCTATCTAATAAAAGAGTAATATGCAGATTGACCATCACTCCAACACATGAGATGGCTGCCCCCATGTAGTCAAAGTTAACAGCCCCTATGTAGACATAAGATGGCCACCACAAGATGGCCAGCAGGGGAGGGCAGTTTGGAGGGACCAGGTCTGCAAGGGAGGGCAGTTGTGGGCAATTAGGCCAGCAGGAGAGGGTAGTTGTAGGGAACCCAGGCCTGCAGGGAAGGGCAGTTGGGGGCAAACAAGCTGTCAGGAAAGCAGTTAGGCATCAATCAGAATGGCAGAAGAGTGGTTAGGGGGTGATCAGGCTGGCAGACAGAAGTGGTTAGGGGCAATCAGGAAGGCAGGCAGGCGAGCAGTTGGGAGCAGCAGTCCTGGATTAATACCACTCCTCTGCTGGCCTGGATCGAGCCTAAATGGGTAGTAAGACATCCCTCAAGGGGTCCCAGATTGGAGAGGGTGCAGGCTTGCCTGAGGGACACACACACCCCGTGCACGAATTTCATGCACCAGGCCTCTAGTATAATTAATAATACTGTAAAACTATGTATGTTGTAGGGGGGGAGGGTACTAAACTTACCAGGGAAGCATGACTTTGTAAGTCATATAACTAGTTAACTACTATGCTGAACACCTGAAATAAATATAATATTGAATGTCCAATTAAAAAAATAATTAAAAATAATAAGATTTTTTTGTACATTAAAATTTGAGCAGCATTCAGACATTGGGAACATAGAGAAGAAATGTATTTCTCAGCACCATGTGGCATCCTTCTCTGTGTAATATAAAAAACAATAGGCAGTTTTCTAGGATGAGGATTGTAACATAAGAAAGGGAGCTTTTGCCGAGACTGGTTTGGCTCAGTGGATAGAGAGTCGCTTGTGGACTGAAAGGTCCCAGGTTCGATTCCCGGGGGCATGTGCCTTGCTTGCAGGCGCATCTCCACTGTGGGGTGTGCAGGAGGCGGCTGATCGATGTCTCTCTCATCAATGTTTCTGACTTTCTATCTCTCTCCTTTCCTCTCTGTAAAAAAATCAATAAAAATATTTTTTAAAAAAAGAAAAAAAAGAAAGGGAGCTTTTGAAGAGCCTATTACAAGATGGGTTATTTTTGTCCTCTGAAATGTTCAGAATAAGCCTTTAGGATTAGAGCTAAAAAGAAATCATTTGCTTCCAAATAAAACTCTGGGCCAAGTCAGAGTTAATGACTCTAATAAGACTCTTATTTCAGCTACTCTTTTTGCTCCTAATGAGCTTGGTAAGGCAATTTACTTAAGCTTTCACCAATATCTCTTTGGGCTTTATGCGGTGATAATAATTAGGGTGATACTAATTGCTCCCCCCCCTTGAATTAGTTATGGATAATGAAATTAAATATATAATATAAAGGTCAGAAGAGAGTCAATATTCCTATAGTTCTATATCCCTTTCATGTTCTGTGTTGAACACTGAGTTTATTCATTCATATCCCCATTCAACCTATTTTACTCAAAATGTAGTATATGTCAGGCTCTGTGCTAGGCATCGGGAACAGAGAAAAGAAATATACTCCACAGCCCCATCTGGCATCCTCCTCTGTTTAATATATAAAAAAAAAAAACCAACAGTGGACAGTGTTTTAGGATGAGGATTGTAACACGAGGAAGAGAGCCATTGAAAATCCTAGATGGGTAATGGTTATTTTTGCCCTCTGAAATGTGAGGCCACATATTTTTAACTGAGCCACTGGCAGAGAATTGACACTGTGCTCTATCCCTTTGGATCTATAGTCATGATAACCCAATGCCACACTCCTTACATTTGAGGCTCCCTCTTCCTTTGCCCTAGTTGCTAGAAAAGCATCTGACTCAGGAAGTGCCTTTGATGGATTATCCGAACCAGCTTCTCTTCACAGGAGTGCTGGAAACCTGCCTTTGGCACTAATCAATATTGACTGCTCTGATGTTAGATATTGTATTCAAAGTAAACACTTGAACAATAACTTCATGGCTGATGACAGTGTTTTGGTACAAGTGTTTATGATTTCTTGTATCTACATGATGAGTAATAATACTAATTAATCAAGAGAACAACAACAATAATAGCTAATATTAATTAAGCAACTAGTAGTGTGCAATAGCACTACATTATTTGGAACATATGTTCTTTAATCTTCACAATGTTGTGATTTTTATGTTCTTTAATCTTCATAATGTTATGATTTTATATGATTTATGACATGATGCATCTTTTATATAAGCTGTAAAATTTTTACATCATCTTTTCTGAGGCAGAGAGAGTTTAAGTGATTTAATATTGTCATAAAACTAGTAAAGGACACTGTAACTATTTGATCACAGCTTCGTCTGGACCCGAAAACTTTGCTAATTAACTATGCACATCAAAATTAACACCAACAACAAGGATGACCACTTGTATTTTCATACAACATTTTTCCAAGGAGTGTGAAAAGAAAACTCATTTTATCAGAGAATCCAGTTTTGAGGAACACTAATCTCCTTGCACTGAACAGTTAATGTGCATTTGGAGTGCATCAGGAAAAGACTTCTATGATCAGGATTTTCAGCCTCATTCTTTCAAGGATAATGTTTAATATCCATTCATTAATTTATCTAACAAACAAATTCTGAGCATATATTTGCCAGCTGTTGTCCTAGTCACCAGGGAAGCCAAGATGAACAAGATCCAATTTCTGCTCTCAAGTTGCTCATACCATTGGAGACAACTCTCATAACACATAACCCTTAAAATATTTACTAGCTGGGTCTTTATAGAATGTGTTTTCTGACGTGCCTCTCCCTGTCCACACCCAAAAAAATATGTGAATGTGAAACCAGGGGAAGACATCAGAGCATATTATATAAAACCATGAGGCAGGATATGATCACCCATGGAAAGAGGACAAGTCTGGGATATAAACTCTGGATCACAGCTTTAAAACAAACAAACAAAATGGTGCTCGTGAAGTGATTAAGAGCAAGGAAATTGATGTTAGAAGTCCTAGGAACTCAAACACATCTCAGCTAATTATTAGTTGTGTGTAACTTAGGCTAGTGACATAAACTTTATGAACCTCAGCTTTCTCATATGTAAATTAAGATTGAAGTGCATACCTCCCATGGAGGGCATAAAAATAGAATGTTAATTCATTTCACCAATGATACATCAGATAAGGAGTTAATATAAAAAATGTATAAAGAACTCATACAACTCAACACGAACCTTCTCCCCCCACCCCCTCCCAAACAATCCAATTTAAAAATGGGCAGAGGATCTGAACAGGCATTTCCCCAGAGAGAACATACCAATGGCTCAATGGCTAATATACATATGAAAGGATGCTCAGCATCACGAGTCATCAGAGAAATGTACATCAAAACCACAGTGAGATATTACCTCAGACTTAGAAGATGGCTATCTATAATAATAAAAGCGTAATATGCTAATTTGCTAATTAGACCAGACAACCAAACGACCTTATGGATGTCCTTCCAGACAACCGTTCTAACAATGAGGGCTGATCCCCAGTCTGGGAGCATTGGAAGCAACCAATCTCTCTCTCTCTTTCTTTTTTTTTTTCTCTCTCTTTCTCTCATCAATACAAACATATCTTCAGGTGAGGATTTAAAAAAAAAAAACCACAGGGGATATCGAACTGAGCTAACTAAGCTTGCTCTTCTCTTGAAGCAGAAAGACGTAGATGCTGAAAAGAATGGGAAACTTGCGTTAGACCCAGAAGAAAGAGCAAAGAAAGCAGAATTCAATGACTCAAAGTTCTGCCAGAACAAGCTGAGTCTCAGAGAGAAGATGCTTTAGAGGACATTGAACAATAGAAATTGAACTGTGGGCTCTGAGCCACAAGTGGAGTGATTCAGCACGCACACAGGCTTTGGCGTCGGAGGTCTGCATGACTGGGGCAACGGGTTTTACTTTAAAAAGTTGTCTCTATCCTTTTGTCACAGATTATACTTGGTTTTATTCTACACTAATACATGATGGGCACTCAGTCCATACTTTCGTCCCAATTTCCCTGACTAATGACTCTGAGGGGACCGTCTTTTCTATAAATATTCAGCATTCAGGGAGTCTGCTCCTGTTTTCTCTTTGGCTTACCAACCTTTTGAGAGGTCAGTGGGTCTACTATACTCACTCAAGTGGAAAAGGTGAAAAACACCTCAAGATTAATGGATTAGGAAATGTTGAGCACAAACTCCATTTGGCACCACACATACATCAACTTCCAGAATAGCATAAAAGCAAACAGGAAAACAAAGAGGGCTTTAACTCACATTTTAGCTCTAATAGAGCCAAGGATTATGGAAATGGAAAGCTCTTTTTGCCTGTGTGCATAGCGTCCTCCTGAGGCGTTATTTCAACAACTCCATTCCCTTTTTGCTCCTCGCTACCTGGAAAATTGCTATTCATCTTTCAATATCAAGTCAAATGTCACTTAGTGGATTATGCCTTTCATTCTCCCTAAGCTGCATCACTTGCATCCTTCAGGAGGCTGTTTTCAGCATCCATACTTCCTCTATTACAACCTATAAGGCCATGTTGTGGTTATTTACCTGCAAGATCCTTTCTTCAGAGCACTGAGAATGTCTTGTTTTATCTCTAGGGCCTGTCAGCATAGCAATGCAGGCTCCCAGACCTGTAATAATTGATTAAGAGTTGATGTATTCTTGCTTGAAGCTGAAATTCCCCCAGGACCACAGGAAGATGAGAGTATTCACCGAGTTCAAAAATATGTGGCTTCAACCTCAGAATTCAAAGCCTATACCTGAGCCTTGGGCAGCGTACTAGCCCACTCATCCTGCAAGAGCACCGGGTTTCTCTTCAAACCACCTGAAGTTTCTCCTCTCCCGTCAAGGGTGTAAGGTTCCAAGACCTGGAAGCACTTTGCTTCTGTTTATCTCCGTGTCAAACTACCCACTGTCACTCTCATCTGCTTTACCGACTCTCCTACTATTTGTAATCATTCTAAACTCAGTACATTTTTTGGAGAATGGAAACATAAGTAACCAAAAGGAGGGCTTAGGTCACTGAGAGCATATGTAGTCAGAAAAAAAAATCTTTGTAAATTCTGCTCCTGATAGATTTCATTATAGTTATGGGACAAAGGAAGGGAAAGGAGGAGTAACAAAAGAAAAGTAATACAGCACACCAGTTTAGAAAAAAGTTAAATTTCTTAAACAGGAGAAATAAGCACATCCTAAAATTCCCCCATGGAGGCAAAGCTCAGAAAAGCCATTACGTACTCTGCTTTGTTCTATCACCAGAACAGAGCCATCTATGTGCGCTGGTAGTATCTGTCCATATTTCAGAGTTAGAGGTCCAATAATTGAAGGATTATGGATTAAAATCTTACATTAATATTCCAAAAGTCTAAAAAAAAACCACCCTTAAGTCAGAAATGCTCTTTGTTACATTCTATACTGGTCAAAGAAGAGATTTTAGTTTCCCTTGTAAGGCTGGATTTATACTGGATCCTTAAGATGTTTTCTTAATATTGACTTAAGTGGCTTTTCAAGAAATTCCACACTCTATAGCCCTCTATTTTTCCATGGTGTAAGTGATGGGAATAAGCAATTTTTCACTCAATTTATTTAGTGTTGTTAACACAATACGTGTCTCATTTGAGAGGACTCCAACATTGTTTGTAAGCAGAAACCGGTTAACCAGTCTCTCTTGGGGGATCACAGAGCACCAAGTAATAAAATTCTCAATGCTCCAGCTAGTTTTCTTGCTGCCACTGACATATAGGCCATTTCAAGATCAACTTTCTAGGTAAGCATTCAACTGCATTTAGTTCCATTTTTAAGAAGTTAACTTATGAAAGAAAATGTGATATTTTTTGTCATTACTGGAGAATTGGGAACTATCATCCCAGATGTAAGAATAAGGACAAAGCTAATTATATAATAGTAGAGGCCCAGTGCACGAAATTTGTGCACTGGAGGTAGGGTCCCTCAGCCTGAATTTTGAGAGGGTGCAGGCCTGGTTGATGGACCCTACAATGCATGATCTGGGCCAGAAAGAGACACGGGAGGTTGGCCAGCCAGGGAGGGACCATGGGAAGGCTCCAAGGTGTGTCTAGCCCATCTCCCTCAGTCCCAATCAGCCAGACCCCAGCAGCAAGCCAACCTACCAGTCAGAGCATCTGCCCCTCGATGGTCAGTGCACATCATAGCAAGTGGTGGAGAGATCTTAGCATATCATTAGCATATTATGCTTTGATTGGTTGAATGGTCAACTGGATGACCAGGCACTTAGCATATTAGGCTTTTATTATATAAGATCAGAATTCCACAGTAACCAAAATCTGATGTGAGGGAACATGTGTATAGGTGGTCCTACCACCAGATGGCTCCACTTACATGTTCCCACTGCCTGTTCTCTGTTGCAAGGTCCTGTGGAACAACAAAGAGAAATACGTGGATTCCCCTGCTTCAGTGTAACTCCACAGAGATCTGGTGTTCCAAAATATCTGGACATGTAGGAAAAACTGGGGAGCCTGACCTTCTGGAAACCAATTTCCATGAGGGACTGATATGGCTTTTAGATAGAAACTCATCCTAGGGAAGAAAGAACCTGACACAATAAGCCAGATGGACCCAGTCATGGCCTTATTCATCCAAGAAGAGAAGGAATTCCAATTAAGTTATCAATTCTGGGGAAGGAATTTGTCCTCCAGTCAGAGCACATGTCCAGGTTGCACCCTTGATCGGCATAAAGGACATGGCCTATCCATGTTCCACTCCCACATCAATGTTTCTCTTTCTCCCTCTCTCTCTAAAAAGCAATAAGAAGAAAGAAAAGAATTGCTCTTCTCTGTTCTTAAAATTTTTTAATAATTAAATAATCCCAAACCCTGCTTAGTAAACCTAGTCTCTGCCATTGAACTAAAATAAATTCCACTCTATTTAATAATGTTTAAAAAAATCCATCTTTTCCGGTGACTTATGAGGTGCCCATGGAGTAGAATCATTATGGAGGGAAATAGACACACATTAGAGGGTTGGAGAGAGAAAAAGATGGAAACAGTAAGACACTCACTGACTCCAGCTATAACTCCAGAGCATCTTTGGAACTGGGGCCCACAGTGTTCTCTTTTAAAAAGGGAAGGATGGTGTTTCCAGGGGCTGTTGAGTCCTTCAACAGATACAAACAATGTATCATGCTCATAGCAGAAAGCCAGGTCTCCCAGTTATTTCAAGATTAGTTGAAGGGATTCTCTACACCTGTGTAAACTCCCCTGTTTTCCTGCCTTTCATCGCTTATGATATTGTGGCTATTGCTTGGTTTGGTTTGATTTTATGATGTTACCATTGGTCTTTTTATAAGCCATAAATACAAAAATAGAGTGTATGCCATTATAAATGGCCCTTCCTCATCCAGGAATTGATATTTTAAGGACTTAGAGCACAGGTTGGCTCATAGTGAGACTCCATGCGGAGTTAGGTAGGTAGATAGGTAGGTAGGTAGGTAGGTAGGTAGGTAGGTAGGTAGGTAGATAGATGGATAGATAAAAGACAGACTCAAACAGACATAACCAGAAGTCACTCACTTGTCCTTGTGAATAACAACTGCAACTCGTGGAACACTATGATACTGTTCCAATCATACCAAGTTTTCCAGCAATTCCCCCCTTTTTTTCCTTATGGGAGCAGGATCAAAGGTATTGACATCTCTTATACAGATGAAGGGGGATATATTTCTTAGAAACCCTAACCACACAAGGCTAATATATCATCTTAGAACAATTAATATGAACCAAATCCCTCCAATGTCTATATACTTAGAAAAAACTAGGATCATTATTATTAATAAAGTTATTAGATTAATTTATTCCATCATAGGCATGATAATAAACTACAACTATTCAACTGAAAATGTTTATCTTTTGGCAGATAT
Organism: Lasiurus borealis; assembly: GCA_004026805.1. Taxonomy (NCBI): domain Eukaryota; kingdom Metazoa; phylum Chordata; class Mammalia; order Chiroptera; family Vespertilionidae; genus Lasiurus; species Lasiurus borealis. The sequence goes on from PVJN01010295.1 coordinate 45,844, forward strand.
TCTTAGAAAACTCTCAAAGACGTAAGATATTACCACTGAGGCTGCAAAAATAACCTTAAATGAAAATTTTCTACAATAGCTATTTTAATCCAATTAGACTAAACATTATATCAGGACATTAATAATGAAGTACTTCATAGATAACAGGAGGCTTTGAAGTCTCTAAAGCCAACTTCCAGAACTCACTTAGACATCTCATCTTTGCCAAAAAGCAGCAGTGGCATTTTAGATCATTTTGAATGTCTAATTTCTTATAAATGTGTCATTTCTTACAAAGAACATTATAAACTGGAATATAGTCTATAATATTTAGTAGGTAAACTCCATTATGTTCTAGTAATTTATCTCAGACCCTACACATTGGGTCAGAACTTTCCTTTATGAATTTAATTTCTGATTTTTTTCATGTAGAGTATCTATGGACTCAATCTATCAAGAAGAATCAAGTAAGTGGAGAGTGTAAGGCCACAGATAATCTTTGTGGTTGAATCACCATTAACTTTCTGGGTTACAACCCTCCAACTAGCTTTTTTATACATATACCGGAGGTGGCTGCCAAATTATTGTTTAATTTTAAGCAGATGACAGACTTTAATGAGGCGTATTAAAATCTTTGGGTTGACTCACAAACTGGCTTAAAATTACAACTTAATTGTGTTTATTATAACCGCAAAATAATGTGGTATTAATAAACCAGTTTATCCATTCTTCTGCCAAGCTAAGCATAAAGAATGTAATCAGCATTTCTAAAGACTTCTAAAATTAAATTGAAATTGTAAACAGAGAAGCTAACTGAAAGACAGTCAAAGGATGATTTTGGAATACTGTTTGTTGTCATGGTAATATAACGGGATGGCTATTTTTAACACGTGAGAGAGTGAGTGAGCAGGACAGGAAAATGGAGAATAAAACTATTAAATTAACTCACTGATTTAATAAACTAACCGACACCTAGGATAGTATCATCTGTACTTTAAGGCTTAATTCTTCCAAGGGAGTGATTGCTTATTAACAGTTTTCCTTAACTTTATTATTTTTAAATTAAGAATTATTTTAGAGATAAATCTCAGAGAATAAAAAAAAAACAACATCTATCTGCCAGCCTCATATACTTAACATGTTCATATAATTAACCATACTTTAACATAATCTTTTATTGAAGTATAGCATACAAAACAGAAAGTGCATTACTCCAAAATATGTAGATAAAGGTCATCCCATAAAATGAACATATGCCACCACGCTCAATAAATGGAACAGACACCCAGAAGTCCTCCCTGGGTGTATCCTCACTCACTAGTACCCATTCCTTCACCATGGCTATCATTCTCCTGCCTTCTGGTACTGCAGAGAGTTTTTGACTGTTTTTAAATTTATAGTAATAAAATTATTCATATTGTTGGACCTGTATTATTTTGTTCAAAATTGTGTAATCGAAATGTATCTGAGTACTTGCTTATAGCAATAGTTCATTTTCATTTCTATGTCTTATGCAATGTTGTGGATGTAACATTCTTTTATTCATTGTGCTGTTATTGTGCACTGAATTATGTCCAGCTAACTACTATGAATAGTGCTACAATGAACATTCTCCTACGTGTTCTGTGGTGAACATCTGCACACATTTCTCTTGAGTATACTGAAGTGGAATTGCTGGGTCATAGGATAGACCTAAGTTAGGTTTTAGAAGATACAGCTAAATAGTTTTTCCAAAGTAGCAGTGCCCATTTTTACACCAACATGTGTAAGAATTCCAGTTACATCATATTCTTGTCAATATGGATTATACATTTTTTTTCTTCATTTTGGTAAGTGTTTAGTGGACACTTGTTTGGCTTTAATTATTTGTCAGTCATTTGGTAACTGAAGAATTTGATAATGTACCAAGGCAAGTTCATTTTCTAGTCTCCTCCTCCCATCTACCCGCTGCCATTTTTCTTCCAAAGTCCCAATTTCATTCATTATCCTTAGCACAACCTTGCTCTCCAGAGGAAGCTGGGCCACAGCCCAAGTCCAATAAAGCTTAATGGGTCTAAGCCAATTACCATAGTGTCATTCACTTTCCCAAGTGGTTGGCTTTGGCCTTTACACGTGACACAATTACAGCCAATAGAAATGAGAAGTCTGCTGAGCGATTCTGGGAGGAATTTCTTTATTTCTTAAATGGGACACAAGAGAGATATGTTCTCTTTTCTACCTTCCAGTTTGTCTGTGTATGCCACCAGGAGTTGGTATAGCAAGTCATCTCAGGAAGGAAGCCCGGCTTTAGAGTGTATGCCAGAAGCAAATATTAACATAAAGGTTGGGACATTTTCTCCCTAAAAAAAGAAGAAAATTCTAACATTTTCGACAATATGGATGGACCTGAAAGACATTGTGCTAAGTGAAATAAGTCAGTCACCAGATGACAAATGCTGCCTGGTTTCACTTACACAAGATATCCAAACCAGCCAAATGTATACAAGCAATATACAGAATAGTGGTTTCCAGGAAAGAATTGTTGAATGGTGATACAGTTACAATGAATATAAGATAAGTAAGTTCTAGAGACCTGCTATGCAATATGTACCTATCGTTAATAGAGCAATGTGTCCTTTAAAGTTTGTTAAGAGGGTAGATCTCATGTTGAATGTGTTAATCGCGCACACACGCAGTAAGCTAAGGGACACAAAAAATATTTTGAAGGTGATGGATATGTTTATTACTCGATTATGGTGATGGTATCATGAGTGTATGCATTTCTTCATTCATAAAAGGGGATGTTTAGACGAAGTCATCTCTGGGGTCCCTTCTTTAAAATCCTACAATTCTATGAGCCATGCACTTATTTTCTCCTTAGGACTTTCTATTTCCTGAAGTGCATTTCCAATAACAGCCTCCAAATGATAGCCATCCAGACACTTTCTGCTTAAATTGTCTGTCACCTGATGTCACCCCCGAGGGCCTCTGAACACCTCGGTGGAACAATAGACACAGGGAAGCTGTCAGCTCCCTTCTGAGCTGTCATCCGCTGAAACGCCTAATCATATCTGCTCTGTGCAAGCAGCCAGCCAGCTCTCCGCACAAAGCATTCCCTACTGATATCTGTGTTCCAACAGGCTGTGAGCGGTAGGAACATCTTATTACGGGAACTTTGGGGAACCAGCGAAAGGACACCCCTGTGTACTTTTTCTTATGAAGGAACCCGTAGTTCTTTACAGCCAATTAGCCTTGATCTAGGAAATAAAATCATATTTGCATTGATTTGATTTTTCTTAAATCAATTACTTCCAGGGGAAGCACTTACCTATCCTCAGCACATGAGGACCCCCTCCAGAAAAAGGTACAGTTGGTCCACGAGTTTTTGGTTCTATCAGTAGGCTCACAAAAAAGATACCTGAATAACTAATAAGCACGCGAAAAAAGATACTCAACTTCATGGGTACTCGGGGAGATGCAAATTAAGTGCACAATAAGATGCCACCACAAAATGCCTCCCCCAAAAATGGCTAAAAGGAAAAATACTGACAATGCAAGTTTTAGGGAGGATGGGAACTCTCATACATGCTGGTGCAAGTAGAAGCTGGAACATTCATTTTGGAAAACAGTTTGGTGGATCCTAATAATTTTAAGCACATGCTTCCCTTTTGACCCAGCAATTTCAACCGTAGGTATAAATCCAGAGAAATGAGAGGATATATAAATATCCACAGAAAGACTTGTCGAAGAATGTAGATTGACTTTTTCATAATAGTCAAGTGCTGGACACAACCCAGATATCTTTTAAGAGGTGAAAGAAAGGAAGTGCTGACACCTGGATGAATGAAAAGCATTATCGAAAGCAAAAGAAGCCAGACCGAAAGACATCATGTATGGTTCCCTTTCTGAGATTTTCAAAAACAGGCAAAATTAATCTATGGTTATACAAGTCAGAATAATGATGACCTCAGAACAGGTGGAGGACATTGACTAGAAAGAGGCATGAAGGATCTTCCCAGATGTGCTCTATTTTGATCCAGTAGTAATTACAGAGGTACATAAATATGTAAGCATGCCCTCAGCTGTACATTTATCCTATGTAAATTACACCTCAACTTACAAAACAACAACTGTTTTTGTTTTGTTTTGTTTTGTTTTCAATAAGTTAAGAAGAGCAGCTTTGTTTCATGGAGCGTCTACTCAGGAAATGTTGCTTTCCTTCTGGAAGTAATATTCCCAAGCAAGCTGGACCCTATGCATGCCACCTCACATAGACATCCACCGTTCAGACTGACTGGCATTCACTGGAGAAGCCGAAGGAAGTATCCATCTATACAAATGGCTCTCATGGACCACACACTGTGTATGTCATGACTTCTCATTCCCAAAAGTTCCTGCAAGGCAGGTTGCTATTCACTGTATTTTCTGGATGAGAAAACTGATGCTCACAGCAGTTAAGTAGCTTTCCCAACTTAACACAGCGACTAAGGGAGTAGACCTGGGACTCGAGTGGAGTTTTGTGTGGATATAAATCCCTGATCATTTTCATGCATCCTGCCCCTTTACAAAAGAGAAGTGCTAGAGGCATGTCACCTGGCAGGGGAGATATCCATATTTATTTTTATTTTTATTTTTTGCTATTTTGATGATGGCCCCACTAGCCCTCCCTAAGGCTGAAGTGGGTCAGAGTGTAAGCACCTCAGGTGTGAGAGAAAGCTGCCTTGTCTGAAGTGAGAAGAAATTAATGAATCGCCCACACTCCCACTGGCCAAGCATGGTCTTCACACCTGTTCAGGGGGGAAAAAAAGAGCAAAAAAGGTCCCCCTCCCCACACACTCACCCCTACACACACAAGTAAAACTTAAATCTTTATGAATATGCTCCTGAGTGATTTCACAACATATGCATTTTTCATTTAAAAAAAAAATTGACGACACTATTTCTACCTATAACCCACATTTCTCTCCACTCCAGGCTGCCAAGCATTCAGGTCAAGGAACTTGGACGTCTAAAATAGTTTCAAACCAAATAGTTCCTCAGGGATGGATACTTGTGTTTAAAACTGGCAACTGTTAGGAGCCATGTGAAAAGGACAATGAAATTAATGCTATTTTTCTACAAATCTCGGCCATTCTCTCTCTCTGTGCTTCTGCAACAACTTTTTTAAAGGTTGTTATTAAAAATATATTGGGGCTTGGTGTAATTATAAACACGGAGAAAAATAATGAAAGCAAAACACACTAGTACCCATTGTAATTTGAAGATAACACTGCTACTTAAATGTATGTGCTAGGAAATGCATAATAAAAGCCTGGAATTTTTAAAGTGAGTTTTTAATCTTTTGGTTATTATCTGATATTTAGCAAAACCCCGCAGTAATAAGGAGCCCAAACTCAGTGCTAACAACTTCTTGTGCCTAAAAAAATCAAACTACCATAACAAACACACAAAAGCATATGAAAGCTTCATGCCAACAACTTTCCCATCGTTATACTTACTGGTAGGTCACCACAATTCCTATGAACTAAGATTGTAAAAATGCGCCAGACTTGTCTAAAGGAGAAATAAAATAATAAACCCTGCCATCGGACAGACATGTTCATGCATATCAATTCATAAAATATAAATTTTAACCATTTCTTGGAAATACTGTGCAGATGTAGCCTCTGTAAATGTATCTCTTCAAAAAAAAATAATAATAATAATAGTATGAGCTGTCATTTACCAGATTTGTGACCCAGGGTAAATTTCTTAAACTACTGAAGACCCAGTTTTCTTACCTGCCTAGCAAAGGTGATGGTGAGGATGAAAGAAATTAAATGTATACAGAGGAAGGAAACAGGTATGGGCAGCTAAGAATAAGAATGCTTTGTTTCGCAGAGACCAGTTCGGCTCAGTGGATGGAGCGTCGGCTTGCGGACTGAAAGGTCCCAGGTCCGATTCCGGTTAGGGGCATGTACCTTGCTTGCGGGCACATCTCCACAGTGGGGCGTGCAGGAGGCTGCTGATCGGTATCTCTCTCTCATTGACGTTTCTGACTTTCTATCTCTCTTCCTTTCTCTCTGTAAAAAATCAATAAAATATATTAAAAAAAAAAAAAAGAATGCTTTGTTTCACCAAGAGCTCAAGATAACCCTTGGAGCACAAAATACTGACCCCAACTCGCCGGTGGGTAGGTTGGGGCACTTTTGCACCTGCGGGAAGCATCACAAAACATTGTCTTGCCCTCACCCTCTGCCCCAGTGTCTTGTGTCCATTGGTTATGCTTATGTGCATGCATACAAGTCCTCCAGTTGATCTCTTACTTGCCCCCTCTCCCCTCACCACCCCCCCCCGAACCCTTCCCTGCCTTCCCGCTGTAGTTTGACAGTCTGTTCGATGCTTCTTTGCCTCTGTATCTATTTTTGTCCCACAGTTTATAATGTTCTTTATATCCCACAAAGGAGTGAGGTCATGTGGTGTTTATCTTTCACTGAGGGCAAGTGCTGGAGAGTAGGGGAAGCCGGGAAAAGGTCAATGGGGGGGGGGGGGGGGGGGAGGTGAAGAAAGGAGACGTGAAATACTACTTGTAATATCTTAAACAATAAAAAGCAAATAAAAAACATTGTCTTGCTGAAACGGGTTTGGCTCAGTGGATAGAGCATCAGCCTACAGACTCAAGGGTCTCAGGTTCGATTCTGGTCGAAGGAATGTACCCTGGTTGTGGGCACATCCCCAGTGGTGGGTGTGCAGGAGGCAGCTGATCAATGTTTCTCTCTCATCAATGTTACTATCTCTCTCCCTTCCTCTCTGTAAAAAAATAAAAATAAAAATCAATAAGTATATTTAAAAAAGAAAACATTGTCTTTTTCTCAGTATAGGCTTCATCTCCCAGGCCCACTTTATCTTTGAACTCCCTGACACTGATCCCTTTAGGAAAATGAGCCAAACCAGTCACCACCAACCCTTAAAATACAGCCTGGAGATTTAAATAAATTACACATCTCTCCCTCACACTGTGATCTTGCACTTGGAATTTTAATCGCCTTTTCTTGAATCATATTTCCAATGGACATTATTCGCAGCTGACTAGAATCTGAGTCGGGAAGCTGGAAACTTCCAAAATTCTACCACAAGCCTATTCTTCCAAAAATTCTACAGCAATGTAGCAGGCCCACTCTGCCAAGGTGTACCCTGGTGAATACCAAATACTATTTCACTACTGTCTTTTCTTCCTGTTTGCCCCGTCTTTGGTAGTTATAGGCCAGCACCTTTGTCATCCATGGGCCACTGGGAGGGCTGAGGGTGTCTTCTTTTCAATGGCCTTTTGGGTCCCTCCTGTGTGACCGACCACTTGATTACATAACCCCGGCCTCTGAACACCAAAGCCCGGCCTCCCACAGACAAAGGCAGCCACCCCACGGAGACCGAAGGGCATGAAAAGGTAAGTCAGCTGTATCGAGCTGGCCTGGCTCCTGCAATTTCCAGGAAACAAGTGACTACTAGCAAGAACGCTGAAAATTGCAGCCATTCATCCTCAGGACATTTGGCACTTCTGATCACGTCACCGATCAACTGCTATCCAAGGAGAGACTAGAGGCTCCCACTGAGCTGGAAACCAAACCCACAGTCCGGAGTCCAGGGTCCGAGGAACACCGCTTAGGACCGCTGTGCATGTGAGGTGACTCTCCAAATGGCAGTGTCCTGTGAGCATGACTGAAACTAACCTAAACCTGACCAAATTTAGGTAACTGTGCTTCCATATTTAATGCTGCTGCCCGACTCCTTTTGATCTTGGCATCCCTTGCCTGTAGACATAGTTCTAACCTCTTCTGTGACCGGTTTGCAACTTCTTTAATTCTCACCATGGCCCAAGCGGATAGGTCACAGAAAGAGGCAGATGGAAATACACTGTTCTGGAGGCGTGTGCCACCAGTAAATAACTAAGTGGTCTACATTTGGCTGCTTTCATCTGAGAACTTCTGTTTCTGGTGGTAACCTGACCCGTCTCCCTAGGGAAGCACTGACTGGGCACTGGGGCACAGATCTGCTGGGGTCAAGAGAACCAGGCGGGGCCTTCACAGGGATCAGGAATGTTCTGATATCACTTACTTTTTCAATTGCAGTTTACATCAATGTCATTTTGTATTACTTCCAAGTGTCCAGCATAGTGGTTATACAGTCATATGCTTTACAAAGTGCCACCTCCCTCTCCCCCCCCCCATATTTCCCGTACCCACTTGGCACCATACATAGTTATTACAACAGAAATGCAATATTATTCCCAATACTGCACTTTACCTCCTTGTGGATGTTTTGTAACTACCAATTTGTACTTCTTCATCCCTCGGCCTTTTTCACCCAGTCCCCTTCCCTTCTGTTCTCTGCATCTATGAAGAGTGAAAGAGAAATCCTCTACTCTGCACAGGCCATTGTACGAGCTCCTCATCGCTGCTGTAACAAGTTACCATCATGCTGGTGGCTTAAAACAATACAAGTATGTTCTCTTGCAGTCCTGAAAGTTAGAAGTCCAAAATCAGCCGAGACTGGTTTGGCTCAGTGGATAGAGCGTCGGCCTGCGGACTTAAAGGTCCCAGGTTCGATTCCGGTCAAGGGCATATACATTGGTTTCGGGCACATCTCCAGTGTGGGACATGCAGGAGGCGGCTGATCGATGTCTCTCTCTCATTGATGTTTCTGACTTTCTATCTCTCTCCCTTCCTCTCTGTAAAAAATCAATAAAATACATTAAAAAAAAGAAGAAGAAGAAGTCCAACATCAGTGTCAAGAGGCTAAAATCAAGCTGTCAGCCCAGCTGCCTTCCTTCTGAAGTGAGGACAGACTCTTGGGGAGAATCCCCCCGCTCATGGCACTAGCTCCTAGAGGTAGACCTCATTTCTTAGCTCATGAAACATACCGCATTGCCTTTTCTCCCTCTGCTATCATCCTCAGACCTTCCTCTCTCTTTGTCCCTGATCCTCCTGCCTCCCTCTTGTAAGAACCTTTGTCATATGGGCCCACCTGGGTCATGCAGGGTAATCTCCCCACCTCCAGACCCATAATTTAATCATATCAGCAAAGCCCCTCGTGCCATGTATGCTAACCGAGGCACAGGTTCCAGGAATTACAGTATGGACATCCTCGGTGAGTCTCACACAGTCATCAACCAAACATGGGCCATTTTATCAAATCTATTCTTACTACAACTGCACATGGATTTAGGAGAAAACAATTTACAGACTAGAAAATAATTGTTTGTATATTAGAACACACTAGTAGTACAGAAAATGATCGATTTGAATGATCTTGCACTAATTAACAGGAAGCTTCCCTTTTGATAATCTTGTATTAATTTCATAGAAAAGCTATCTCACTTTTTAAAAATAATATATTTTTATTAATTTCAGAGAAGAAGGGAGAGGGAGATAAAAACATTAATGATAACAGAGAATCTTGATCGGCTGCCTCCTGCATGTCACACACTGGAAATGGAGCCTGAAACCCAGGCATGTGCCCTGACAAAAAAATGGAACTGTGACTTCCTGGTTCATAGGATAACACCTGACCATTGAGTCACACTGGCTAGGCGCTCTCTCTCTCTCTCTTTTTTTTACATATCTCTGATTGTAGTGAGGGTGAATTTCATTTTATCTCTAATGGCCATTTTGTTTTCTTTCCCGTGATTTGCCCACTTTTCTTTAAGTCGTTCAGCTTTTAATTATAGGGTTATATTATGTGATCTTTATATATGCTTACTATTGAACTTAGCGTTATATTATTTAATTTTTATATATGCTTAATATTGAATTTATTCTATTAGATACATTGCAGATACCCTGTTTCAGTCTATAATCTTAAATTTTATGATATTTTGTAATAAAATTTTTAATATTTGGCTAAACCTATATTTTTCTCTGTAATAGATGCTCTTTTGTGTGTTTTTTTTAAACAAATATTTTCTATACTTAGGTCATTAAAATGTTTTCCACATTGTCATTGAAAATTTGGAAGCCTTTTTCTTTCTTTTTCAAATTATAATAATATTTGATATTATAATAAATATTGACCTAATTTTATTTATAATAGACAGGCAGCCACATTTCCAATACCATTTCTCTAGATCATTGTCTCCCAGTAATGTGAATACTATCTCTACTGTATGCAATTTGTCCCAGATGCTTGGATCTGCTTTGAGTTTCTATATAATGTTCTTTGATCTTCTCAGTACTTACACCAATACTGTGCTATTTTATTCACTTTATCTTTCAATAAAAAAAAATGACTTTGTATGGCAGAACTCCTCTCTTCCCATTTTTGTACATAAGAATTATCTAAGCTATTATTAGAACTCCAACCATCCATATTAATTTTTTAAATTACTTTGTGAAGCTTCATGGGAAAAAGCTTAAAATTTCCACTGGAATTACAACAAATTTATTAGCCTGAAGAGAAATTAAGCTTCACAAATTGATAAAATCCAGTCATTCTGTCCACAAACATGACTTTCTCTCAATTTATTTTATCTTCTTGTATACATTTCAATAAACCTGAAAATTTTCTTCAAAAAGGTATTTTAAACGTAATTTTAGATTGATTTTGATACCTTACAACCTTGTTACTGTTACTAATGAAATTGTTTTTGTCATTTTTTGAAGTCAGCTTTTCCTGGAATATGAGGAACACTATTACCCTTTGTGTACTGATCCTTTATCTAGTGATTTTCCTTAAATTAATGTAAATCAGATTTAATGTAAAACAGATTAACATTAATTTATAAACTTGCCTAGTAAATTTCTTGAGTTATATTGTAGACCTATGTTTTATCTATAAGTAATGATTACTGTATCTCTTCCTTTTAAATAACCTTTTCTCCTCCTTATTGTACAGGCTGTGAATCCAATAGATTGAAGAAGAGTGGAGGTGATAGCAGCCTTACATGTATTGTTTCTGATTATAATTGGATGCTTCTAAATTTAGACCACTTACTATGCTATTGACACATATCATGTATCAGACGGAGGAAATTACTTTCTACTGCTAGTTTGGGAAGAGGTTTCTTAACATGTATTATTGAATTACACCAAATGCTTTTTCTTTATCTTTTAGGTTATCATGCATACTGCCTTAATATATTAATAAGTAGATTACATTAAATTTTCAGGTGGATCATCCTTCTAATTGTGAGATAAACTCTTCCTGATAAGGTGTGGATTTATATGGTGCTAGATTTTAGTCACTATGTTTTATTTAAGCAGTTGGCAGCTACATATTCATAATAAGTCATCTTAAAATGTTTTTTGTTTTTTTTACAATATTGTCAGGTTTTTCTATTAAGATTTTTTTTTTACGATGATAAATCTAATAAGTTGGGTAAATACTGCAACTGTTTGTTCCATAAAGGCTTGAAAATGAAACTGTGAAACTAACTGAATCTCAATTTTCTCTTCTAGTGAGATGGGAGGGGATAAGGGAGAAGGAAAGGACAGAAAATTTGATTAAATCAGTGGGTTTCTCCAGCATTTTGATCTCATGATCTTCTTACAAGATAACAAATTATTGAGAACTTCAAAAAGCTTCTGTTTATGTCAGTTATACTTAGGAATATTTACCATGTTAATTTTAGTTGGCAAATAACACTATTTATATATTAATTCTCTGGAATTTGTTGAGACTTAATTTTTGAGCTTGTAATAAATAAATTTATACAGGTCTAATACTTATTAGAAAAGAAACTATATTATCTACTTGTTGGATGAAAGATTTTTATATGCATTTATTAGTTTAAGCTTATTAATTCTGTGTTTCCATTAAGTTATATACTTACAAATATTATCTACTTTCTCATTCTTTGTGTTTTTGAAAAAGCTGTGCTGAATTCTCCCAAAGTGTAATTATTTTCATTTTATGGGTCATGAATCCTGCTTAGGTTGTTAAATTCATAAAAGTCTTGGGAGTTATATATTTTCAGTAGACTATTTCTTTTCACAAAAAGTGATTTTCTTCTTTATGACTTTTATATTTTTGGTTCTTGTGTA
>PVJN01010296.1:0-57829 GCA_004026805.1 Lasiurus borealis
TTGATGAACTCCTTTAGCTTTTTCTTATCTGTGAAGCTCTTTATCTGCCCTTCAATTCTGAATGTTAGCTTTGCTGGATAGATTATTCTTGGTTGTAGGTTCTTGCTATTCATCACATTGAATATTTCTTGCCACTCCCATCTGGCCTGCATCGTTTCTGTTGAGAAATCAGCTGACAGTCGTATGGGTGCTCCCTTGTGGGTAATAAACTGTTTTTCTCTTGCTGCTTTTAATATTCTCTCTTTGTCTTTTGCTCTTGGTATTTTAATTATGATGTGTCTTGGTGTAGTCCTCTTTGGATTCCTTTTATATGGGGTTCTGTGTGCTTCCTGGACTTGTAAGGCTATTTCTTTTACCAGATGTGGGAAGTTTTCAGTCATTATTTCTTTAAATAGGTTTTCAGTATCTTGCTCTCTCTCTTCCCTGGCACCCCCACAATTCTGATGTTGTATGCTTGAAGCTGTCCCAGAGTCTTCTTACATTATATTGACATTTTTGGATTCTTTTCTCTTCTTGCTTTTCCAGTTGAGTGTTTTCTGTTTCTTTATATTTCAAATTTTTGACTTGATTCTTGCCTTTCTCTAGTCTGCTGTTAGGACTCTGCATATTTTTTTATTTCAGTCAGTGTCTCTAGTTGGTCCTTTTTCATCTCCTCTTGGGACTCGCTAAATGTATGCATCATCTCTAGCATCTCTAGTTGGCTCTTCTGCATCTCTTGTAGGCTTTTTTGCATCTCCTCTTGGCTCTAGCTAAATTTATCCATCTTTTCTAGCATATTCTTGAAAAACCTTATAAGTGTGGTTTTGAACTCTATATCCAGTCGTTTTTTTCCCTCCATTCCTTTTGTTTGTGATCCCTTCCCTTGTCTTGGTATTTTCACTATGTCAGGGAAACTTCTGTACTTGCAAAACCACGAAGCCTCTGTTGAGCTTGGGATGGGTGGAGTCTCAGGGCTTAAGGGACCGCCTTGCCTTCCAGTCGGCCCCACCCTCCACGGCCCCAGAGTCTCACGTGACTGGGTAATTGCTGGAGCGGTCCTTGTGCGTGCACGCGCCCGCAGTGCCTCTAGACCGCTCCCTTTCCAGCTCCCCTGCGCCCCAGAACCACACGAGTCTAGATCTCCAGGGTTTCTCCCGAAACAGGGACCCAGTGGACTGAGAAGTGGCACAGTTGGGAGGGTCTGTCTCCCGCCCACTCGCGAAAGCCAGCAGCACAATCAGCAATCTGTCCTCTGCGTGGCGCCGTGTGTGTGCACGACCGCGACCAGACCTCCTATCTTTTGTGACTCCCCTAAATTTCTGTGCACTTCTCCCTTTTCACAGTCCAAACTCCCCCCGTATGAGTTTCGGCTGGGTCTGGGGTTTAGTGTCGTAGGATAAGGGGTTCAATGCCGTTGGGAGTCTCCGTTTCCCTCCCATCAGAGAAAGCCAGCCAGGTACTCGGGCACCCGCTCTCTCAGCATGCGCATCTCCGTACCTCAGCTTTTTGCAGCTCCTCTGGGTTTCTGTGAGCCCCTCTCTTTCCTTCTAGTTGTAGAACTTATACTCGGCCAGCTTTCCTGTTGTTCTGGATGATGTCTGTTATGTCTTTTAGTTGTAGTTTTGAAATTGTTGTGCAAGGCAGCAGTGTAGGTGTTTACCTATGCCGCCATCTTGGCTGTTTTTTCGGCAAAGCTAAATTTGTTTTATGTTTATAATTGGGAAAATTTTTAAAGATATATTAATTAACATATAATATATGTTATACATAATACTAATGACACAATACACAAAAGTCAAGCATGAAGGGGGTGGTTTCTTCAGCCCATCCTGCACCTTTGGGTGATGTCTGGCAGTCAGACATCCCTCTTGCAATCTGGGACAGCTGGGTCCTAACTGCTCACTTGCCTGCCTGCTTGATTGCCCCTAACTACCTCTGTCTGCCTGGTCACCCCTAAGTACCCTCCCTTGCCAGCCTGATCTCACCCCCAACTGTCCTCTCCTGCCAACCTCTCCTCTCCCCCCAACTGCCCTCCCATGCCAGCCTAATCTTGCCCCCAAAAGTCCTCCTTGCTGGCCTGATTTTGTCCCCAATGACCCTCCCCTGCTGACCTGATCTTGCCTTCAACTGCCCTTCCCTTGCAGGCCTGGTTGCCCCCAACTGCCCTCCCCTGCCGGTCTGATCTTATACCTAACTGTCCTGCCCTTGTCGCATAGTTGCCTTAACTGCCCTCCCCTGCCAGCCTGATCGCACCCCAACTGTCCTTGTCTGCTGGCCAATTGGTTCTAATTGGTCAGTTTCTATCCAGTCAGTGTCAAAAACTTCACCTCCTAGGCAGCTATTGGCTCTTCACAGTTGACCCATATTTGGTTCTGATTGGTCAGTTTCTATGCCAGTCAGCATCAAAAGCTCTGTCTCCTAGGAAGCCATGGTTCCTCAAGGTTGATCTAGATTTGGTTCTGATTGATCAGTTTTTATGCCAGCCAGTCAGAAGCTCTGTCTCCTAGGCAACCACTGCCTCCTTACAGTTGACCCAGATTTGGTTCTGATTGGCCAGTCAGCATCTCTGGGATGATCAACAGGGCCTGATCAGAACGGTGGGGCTGATTAGCAGCCCTAGTGGAAGCTTGAAGAGAAATGGAGGCAGGGCTGCTGGCCAGACTCAGAGGGAAAGAGAGAGACAGGTGCTAGTCAAAAGCTGCCTCAGACACTACAGATCAGCCCCTGCTTCTCTCTATAGGTCTTTTTCCAGGCCTAATTCAAGCCCTCTCACCAGTCACTGCTGGCTCACCAGGCTTGCAGCTATAGTTGTCAGTGCTGGGTCACCATGATAACCCAGCACTAACTTCCATTTAATCAGCCTTTGGTCAGTGATCAGTGGTTACACTCTGGCCCTTTATTATAGAGATATATTGTATATTAATTAAATAAAAATTAAGTTTGTATATTTAACAGCCTTAAAAATTATCTTTCTGTTTCATTTATTATCTCTAAGTTATATCCTTGCTAATTTGCTCCTAAGAGTTTATATAAATATACAAGAAGCCCAGTGCATGGAATTCATGCACAGGGTGGAGGGTGTCCCTCAGCCCAGCCTGCACCCTCTCCAATCTGGGGCACCTAGAGGGATGTCAGACTGCCCATTTGGGCCTGATCTTACTGGGATCGGGCCTAAACAAGAACTTGGACATCTCTCTCACAATCCAGGACTGCTGGCTCTCAACTGTTCACCTGCCTGCCTTCCTGATTGCCTTTAATTGCTTCTGCCTGCCAGTCTGATCAACCCCTATTCACTGCCCTGACAGACTGATTGATGCCTAACTGCTCCCCTGCCAGCCTGTTTGCCCCTAACTACCCTCCCCTTATGGCCATCTTGTGGTGCCCATCTTGTGTCTACATGGGAGCAGCCATCTTGTGTGTTGCAGTGATAGTCAATCTGCATATTACTCTTTTATTAGATAAGATATTTTAATATTTATTGTTGAGAGTATTACAGAAGTCTCCCTTACTCCCCCCTATACTGCCTTCTACTGAGATCCCACACCTCTCCAAGTCTTCACTACCCTATTGTCCCTATTGTCTGTGTCCATGGAATAACCAGAATGACAAGAACAACTAGAACCACCTGATTGCCAAATGGGGCCTGTTGGCCCACTTCCCAGAACCCTCCCCCCCACCCCCAGCCTGCAGGTCCTGAGAGCCTGATCAGGGTTGGGCCCCAGGCTGGGATGGGGAACTGGGGGAGTGGTTACCACTCTCCTGTGATGCCTGGGTGAGTTACTGCAACCTCTTGCCAGATATCTGGGGGTAGGAGTGACAGGATTGAAGTGTGGTGAGAATGTGTCCACTAAGCTCGCTCTCCCTCCCCCTGCTACCCTCTGTCGGACACCAGAGCTCATGCTTCAGAGAATCCCCTAGGCTTAAGTGTCTGGTACCTGCAAGGAGCCCAACCCATACCCATGCAGCTTCTTCCATATGAGCTGGGACTATAGGGGCCAGTCAGGTTCCCAGTGGATTCTGGTCTGGCCTGGCTCTTGCCTGGTGGTCTTAGACCTGACCAGGCTTGGCCTCCACCTCAACTCTGGGGTCCTGCCAAGGTCCCCACTAGGCACTGAATGTGCTTGCAGCTGCAGCTTCGGAGATGCACCATGCCAGGTCCCTCACTCTCTGCCCATAGCCCCTCTTTGGCCGCCTGGCCCCATGCTCACTGCTCTTTGCAGTAGAGCTGAAGCTTCTGCTCCTGCTGCTTCTTTGATAAACACAATGGAGAGTGGTAGACACAGGCACAGGACGTGGGGACATCCACTGCCACCTGCCATGCAGGAGCTGGTCTGCAAGGCCAACCGAGAAAGAGCATGCTGCCTGCCCAGCATCATTGGGCAGCCCAAATGCCTATGCTGTGCCCTGGCCTGTGGCGTCCAGCCATGCTGACTGCATCTCCCCCTGGAGACTCAGGTGCTGTGACTCAGGGAGAGGAGGGCTCATGGAGGATTGATGGCCCAGGTGTTGCCAAGGCCCAGAGATCAGCTGCTACCTGCCCTTCCATGCCAGATGCTCATGCTTCGATCACTGACCAGGCCTAGGGACCCCACTGGTGCACGACTTTCATGCACTGGGCCTCTAGTATGAATATAAGAAATTTGGTTAATCTTTCCCCACATCCCTCTTTCCCTCTGAGATTCATCAGCCTGTTCCATATTTCCATGCCTCAGATTCTGTATTATTCATCAGCTTTTTTGTTCATTAGATTTCTTTTTGCTTATTTTGATTTTTAGATTCAATTGTTGGTAGATATGTATTTATTGCCATTTTATTGATCCTATTTTTAATCTTTTTTTCCCTCCTTTTGCTTCCTTTTCTTAAAGAATACCTTTTAAAATTTCATGTTATACTGATTTGATAGTAATGAACTCCTTTAGCCTTTTCTTGTATGTGAAGCTCTTTATCTGACCTTCAATTCTATATGATAGCTTTGCTGAGTAGAGTAAATATATTTCTTGCCATGCCCTTCTGGCCTGAAAAGTTTCTGTTGAGAAATTTGCTGGCAGTCATATGGGCACTCCCTTGTAGATAATTAATGGATTTTTCCCTTGCTGCTTTTAAGATTTTCCCTTTGTCTTTAACCCTTGGCATTTTAATTTTCATGAGCCTTGGTCCTCACCTCTTTGAGTTCCTCTTGTTTAGGACTCTCTGAGCTTCCCAGACTTACCATTCTATTTCTTTCAACAGATAGGAAAAGTTTCTTGTCATTATTTCTTCAAATAAATTTTCATTATCCTGTTCTATGTCTTCTACTTCTGACACTTCATAATGGGAATGTTGGTATTCTTGAAGTTGTCCAGAGGCTCCTTATGCTATCTTAATATTTTTGGATTATTTTTTTTTAATTTTTGATTTTCTGATTGGGTGTTTATTTTCTTCTTCATATTCCAAATATTTTATATGATTTTCAGAATCCTCTACTCTACAGTGAAATCTCTGTAAATTATTATTTATTTCAGTTAGTGTATGCTTAATTTCCAACTTGGTCTTTTTCATGTCTTTGAAATTCTCACTAAGATTCTTTTAAGTATCACAAAGTTCTTTGAAATTCTCATTAAATCCCCTGAAGCTCTCATTAATATCCTTGAGCAACTTTATAACCATAGTTTTGAAATCTGTATCTAAAGTTTGCTTGCTTCCATTTCTTTCAATTGTGACATATTTATTTCTATTTATTAGGCAAAGCTGCTATGTCTTTTGGAACTGGTAGAATGGCCTTGTGTCATAGGTGCCCTGTAGGGCCCAGTGGCTCAGCCTCCTTAGTCACCTGAGCTGGGCACTCTAGGTGCATCCCTGTGTGGGTTGTGTGCATAATATTATTGTAGTTGAAATTTTTGATTTGCTCTTGGTGTCACTGGGAGGAATTGGCCTCCAGGTCAATTGGCTGTGAGGACCAACTGAAACTATAGTAGAAGGGGCAGACTTAGTGAGCACCAAAGCCTTATGTCTTCTGCACACCTGTATGGAGCATGACTCGCTTTAATGGGGCTTTGGTGCTCACTGAGTCTTCCCTTGAGTATGTAGTTTGTGGGTATGTAGAGTTATAATCTGTTATGGTCTGAAGCTATCCCCAATGTGCACAGCAATCGGGCCTCCCATAAGGTGCAAAGTTAGTGGGAGGTACAGAGAGATCTGCAGAAAGCTGCTATTTTATTGGGTTTAGAAGTGCACAGATGATGCTCAGCTGTGAAGCAAGGCAGGCTGGTGTTAGTTGGGCCTCTTATTGATACGTTTGGGGCATGCTAATGCCAGCTGCTGATTGTTTGAGGGTTTTTAGAAAATATTGATGACTGAGCCAGGATAGGCCATTCATATGGAAAAACTTCTACAACCGGGTTGGGTTGGACTGGAAATTGGATGGGGCTAGATCTCAGGGAATCACCAGGGTGGAGCAAACAGTGCGGGCCATGTCAATGGAAATTCTTGATATGGCTGCCAGTCAGCTCTGTAATTGGAACAATAACCCCTGTAAGCACCCTTACCCGAGAGAAAGCCACCAATGAGTTCTTGACCCAATGCCAGACAATCCAGTTCCTCCCTGTATATCCCTGGGTCCCACAAAGCCACTGCCTAGTGCTGGAGCTCAGAAGAAATGAGAGCTTCTAAGAACTTCTTGGGGCTCCAGAAACTTCCTATCACTGAACCACAATCCCCACTGACTTCTATAGTCCAAAGTTACTGGGACTTCTCTTACCAGCTGTGGAACCCTGGGCTGGAAGTTTGGTGTAGGGTGGGAGGTCTCTGCCGTTGATATAGCCCTCCTGATTGAAAAAAAAAAATTGATACATGTGGGTGTCAGACCATCCCATTCCATGTCTGCAGCCCTGCTAAAGTCTCAATGTACTTTCTTTACTTCTCTAGTTGTAGGACTTCCATTCAGCTAGATTTCAGACAGTTCTGAATGATGGTTGTTATGTATTTTAGTTGTAATTTTTATGTGGTTGTTGGAGGCGTTGAGTACAGTAGTTTACCTATATGCCATTTTGGGTTTATATAAGAGTTTATATTTTTAAATTTAATAAAAATAAGCATAAAACACTATACTAGTTTGCAAAGACTACCTTAAAAAGTACCAAAGTTAGGTAGCTTAAAACATGCATATTTATTTTCTTAACAAGAGGCCCAGTGCATAAAATTCATGCACGGGGGCGGGTGGGTGGGGGGGAGGGGTTGCCCTTAGCTTAGCCTACACCCTCTCCAATCTGGGACCCCTTCGGGGATGTCCTGTGGGATCGGGCCTAAACTGGCAGTTGGACCTCTTGCAAACCAGGACCACTGGCTCCTAACCACTCATCAGCCTGCCTTGCCTAATGCACCCAACTGCCCTCCCCTACACTGGTCACCCCTAATTGCCTTCTGCTGTTGGCCTGGTCATGCCCCAGCTGCCCTCCACTGCTGGCCTGATCACCCCCAATGGCCCTCCCTTGCAGGCCTGGTTGCCCCCAACTGCCCTCTCCTGCTGACCTAATCTTATCCCCAACTACTCTCTCCTGCCAACCTGCTTTCACCACCAATTGCCCTCCCCTGCCAGCCTGATCACCCCCAATTGCCCTTCCCTGCCAGCCTGATCTTCCCTAACCCCCTGCCAGCTGGATCTCATCCCTAACTGTTCTCCTCTGCCAACCTGATCTTGCCTCTACCTGCCTCTGCCTCAGCTCCCACCACCATGGCTTTATCCAGAAGGAAGTCAGATGTCCAGAAGATGGTTGGTTGACCCTGTCTAATTATCATATTACCCTTTTATTAGTATAGAATATGTTTTAGAGGATAGAAGTTGAAGATTAAAGTGTGGACATGGTTGATTTCTTACCAGACCTTTATCTGTGGCTTTCAGGTGTTCATCTTTTCACTGTGTCTGTCCTTCCATAGTCTTTTCTCTACATGAGTCCGAGTTCTAATCTTCTTTTATAATAAGTATGCAAATCTAATTGGATTTGGGTCTAGCTTAAGGGCCCTATTTTAAGGTCCCTATTTTCTTTTTCTTTTTTTTTAATATATTTTATTGATTTTTTACAGAGAGGAAGGGAGAGGGATAGAGAGTTAGAAACATCGATGAGAGAGAGACATCAATCAGCCACCTCCTGCATGACCTCTACTGGGGATGTGCCCGCAACCAGGATACATGCCCTTGACTGGAATCAAACCTGGGGCCTTTCAGTCTGCAGGCTGACACTCTATCCACTGAGCCAAACCAGTTTCAGCAAGGTCCCCATTTTCAATACAGTCATTCTGATGTGCTGGGAGTTGAGTTCATCATAAGAATTCTGGGCACACAAATCAAACAACTGAATGTATAAGTAAACAAGACCTATACATATGTTGTCTATAAGAGACCCAGTTAAGACTTAAAGACACATGCAGACTAAAAATAAAGGGATGGAAAAAGATATTTCATGCAAATGGAAATAAAAAAACAAAACAAAACAAAACAATGGAATAGTAATACATATAATAGAGAAAATAGACATTTTGAAAAAGGTTATAACAAGAGAAAAGAAGTATCCAGCAATTCCATTTTTGGTTATTTACCAGAAGAAATAAAAAAAAATATATTTTGAAAAGACATATGCATTTCTATGTTTATTGCAGCATTATTTACAATAGCCAAGATGTGGGGGCAACCTAACTGCTCATTGATAGAAGCAACCATGTGGATAAACCTAAAGGGTATTATGACAAATGAAAAAACTCAGACAGAAGAAAACAAATGCTATATTTCTCAAGTAGAAAAAAAAATAAATGAAAAAACACCAAATCAAACTTATAGATACAGAGAACATTTTGATGGTTGAAAGATGGAAGGGACAGTTTAAAAAAAGGTGGAGGGATTAATATATTTAAATTGAACGTTATAAAAACAGTCACATTAATGGTAAGTACAACATAAGGAATCTAGTCAATAATATTATAACAAAAATACATGATGTCAGAAGAGTACTTGAATTATTGCCATGATTTCTTTGCAAGTTGCATAAATGTCCAATCACTATGGTACACATCTAAAACTAATATATTATTGAATTTCAATTGTAATTGAAAAATAAATTTTAAAATATTTTTAATTTAAAAAATAATCAAGACACACAATATGTGGGTACTACTATTTTTAATACCATTTTTCTCATTGAATTTTGTCAATTTGTAAAGTGCATGATACCTTTATTAACAAATTTTATGTCCCAGGAAGTTTTAAAATTTGAATACTACATTATTTTGTAATCCTAATTTTAATTTAATGTATCATGTAATATAGCAAACAATATTCCAGAAGTTGACCAACCCCATTAGATATCCTATCTAATAAGAGACTAATATGCAAATTGACTGTACCTCTGCTACACCCACCAGCCACACCACCAGCCAATTAGGAGCGAGTATACAAATTAACCCAACCAAGATGGCTGTGGCCACAGAGTAAGCAGGAGGCTTGGCTTTACTCAAGGCTTGGCCTCCAGTCAAGGCTACAAAGTTTCAATTATAGAACATAAATAAATCCCCCCAAAAATGGCTGTGGCCACAGAGTAAGCAGGAGGCTTGGCTCCATTGAAGGCTACAAAGTTTCAATTATAGAAGATAAATAAATTTCAGATACCAGGGCCTCCACTTGGATTGCTGGGCTGCATGGCCAGCCTGCAAACCACCACATGCCCTTTGCCCAGGCCAACCCACACCACAAGGGAACCCCCACCCTGAATGAGGACACCATTCAGGGCAAACCAGCTGGCCCCCACATGTACACCAGCCTCTATTCTATCTAATCCTATCTAATAAAAGAATAATATCAAATTGACCATCACTCCATCAAATAAGATGGCTGCCCCAATGTGGTCAAAAATAACTGCCCCCATTTGGACACAAGATAGCCACCACAAGATGGACAGCAGAGAAGGGCAGTTGGGAGGGATCAGACCTTCAAGGGAGGGCAGTCAGGGGTGACCAGGCCAACAGAGGAGGGAAGTTGGGGGCAACTGGGCCTGCAGGAAAGGGCATTTGGGGGGTACCCAAACCTATAGGGGAGAGCAGTTGGGGGGACCAGGCCCACAGGAGAGTGCAGTTAGGGGTAATCAGGCTGGAAGGGGAGTGGTTAGGTGGTGATCAGGCTGGCAGACAGAAGCAGTTTGGAAAGCAGGCAGGCAAGCAATTTGGAGCCAGCAGTCCTGGATTATGAGAGGGATGTCTGAATGCCTATTTAGGCCCAATCCTACCTAGATAGATTACCTGAACCCTACTTAGATTGGCCCTAAACAGGCAGTCAGACATCCCTCAAGGGATCCCAGATGGGAGAAGGTGCATGCTGGGCTGAGGGACACACATACCCCTCTCCCTGTGCATGGATTTCTAGTAATAAATAAATGTTACACTGAGTTAAAAGAACAAATTTAAATTTTAATTGTTTCATATGAGACAGAACTGTGGAGTAGAAGTTCATTCCTGATCCAATCTAGTAATGTTTGTCTGTTGCACATGCATTATCCAAGCTCCCTTGGAAATGACTTAGGGACTGAAAAATGGTCAATGTGTTGCTTAATTACCTGCACCTGTCTATATAAGAACAGTTTATGCAGTAATTATGGATCTGGTGCAAACCACCATGCATGGGGCTTTATTATGCTTCAATTTCCCTTCATATTTCAATCCAGTCCCAGGGCTACCTTTTGGCTTATGATCACCCCATTCAACACAAAATAAATTGGTTCCACTCAAGAAGATTAGAAATGGTGGGAAATATAATTCCTTCTTTTCTTGGCAAAAGTGTATGTGTTATTCTGAACTAGCAGAAAACAAACAAGAGAAAGAAGAAAATAGTCTTTTCCTTCAACAAAGCTGAAGTTTTATCAGCAAACTGGACTAATACTGACTTCAAAAAAGCACACTAACACTTCTTTCTGATTCAGTTCTTCTGGAGCCTGAGAGACAAGGCTGAGGGTAACATCCAGGTGAAGGCTTAAGGTCCTTTCTTGACAATTGCAGACAAGAAGAAGCAAACTCAGAATCTCATGGGCTATGTGAAAAAGGAGGGAAGAAGATGGTTCCAAGTGCAGCTGAAGCTTCTGCTTCCTAGCTTACTCACATGCTCCATCTGCCTCTTCTGAGAGCTCCCATCTCCCACTGTGTGCAGCTGAGTTTCAAGCACTCCTGGTGGCATAATGATTGAGACAAAGATATTTCCTCTTGTTGTCAATGGCACTTCTATCTTGAAACTGTCCCAGGAACCACATCCAAGTCTCCCTAGTTCTCACTCTTGGTCTCTGTGAAATAAGGGGGAGGCATCATCACATTTTTCTTTGATGATTATCTTAATTTGTGAGTCTGTGTGTATATAAATATGAAATAATTTTTATTTTAAAATGTAAAGTCTTTGGAAGATCTTTATATTGAAAAATATATCTATTCTTATAGCCAGTAGAGAAGGTCACTGCCTAGAGAAAGAGGCAGACTTCTGTGTCTGAACACTTAAAAAGACATTTGGACGTGGAGAACAGCTGCAAATATTGATGACAATGTGTTTGGAACTTCTTCTTTGATCAGGAAATAGGTGGACCATAAAGTGTCTGATGCATGATGCTGCCTGCAGCAAACTTGCATTCTTAGATTCAGTCAACTTATTGCTCTAAAAAGCACAGATAGAAAAAGAAAAATAAGACTAATAAGACACAACACATTCCAATTGCAATTGCTGTATAATGTGAGTTAACCAAAAGTTGTCATATTTTTGCTTCTGCAAAGTGATTGGTCGTTTATATTTCATATCTGAATCCAGAGACATTTTGACCAGTGTTATAGAAAGCATTCTGTTTTTAAGAAACACAAGCTTCGTTATGACCTATTGTGTTTTCTATAATTGTTTGTGACTCTCCAAAAGTTATGTGTCATGTTTTATACTTCTTTGCACAGCAGTTAGTTTCCTGCTTATAAGAGACACCAAATAGGTTTCCTATTAAACTAGAGGTATGGTGCACAAAATTTGTGCATAGGGGGAGTCCAGCCTATACCCTTTCCAATCTGTAACTCCTCAGGGGATGATCCGGGATAGGGCCTAAATCTGCAGTGGACATCCCTCTCACAATCCGGAACCACTGGCTCATAACTGCTCATCTGCCTGCCTTCCTGATCACTCTTAACTGCCCCCCCCCACCAGCCTGATCACCCCTAACTGCCTCTACTTGCGGACCTGATCACCCTTAACCACCCCCCACCTCTGCTGGTCTGGTCGCCCCCATACAGCCTGCTGTTCAGTCATTTGGTATTCCCTCACTAACCCCCTGCCAACCTTATCTCCCCAGGCAGCCTGCTGGTCATTATTGTTATTGTAACAGTGTCCCAGATAATTTGCATATTCCTCTATTATTAGATAGACTAGAGGCCCAGTGCATGGAATTTGTGCATGGGGTGGGGGGACTGCACCCTCTCCAATCTGGGTCCCTTTGAGGGATGTCTAACTGCCCGTTTAGGCCGATTCACAGTGGCCAAGTTATGAAAATAACCTAGGTGTCCATTGAGGGATGACTAGATAAAGAAAAAATAAATATTTTCTTTTTAATGGTTGATGAATAATATTCAACCATTATAATAAAGGGAATCCTTTCATTTGCAACAAAATTGATAAAACTGGAAGATAGTATGTTAAGTGGCAAAAGCCAGACACAAATACTGAATGGACTCAGTTATATATGAAATCTAATCAAGTTGAACTCTTAGAAACAGAGAGTAGATGTTCATTTCTAGGAGCTGATAGTTGGGGGAAATGGGGACACATTAATCCAATGATACAAACTTTCAGTTATAAGAAAAAGTTCTGGGGATGTGATATATAGCATGGTTACAATATTTAATAATATCACATTGTATATTTTAAAGTTGCTAAAAAAATAGATTTGAATTCCCATCATATTGTCTGTGTCCATGGGTTATTCATATAGGCTTACATGTTCATTGGTTGATCTCTACCCACTTCCCCACCCTCCCCTGCCTTCCCTCTGAGGTTTTACAATCTCTTCAATGCTTCTGTGTCTCTGGATCTATTTTTGTTAATCATTGTATGTTGTTCATTAGATTTCACATATAAGTGAGATCATGTGATACTTATCTTTCTCTGTTTGGCTTATTTCCCTTAGCATAATGCTTTCCAGATCCACCCATGCTGTTGCAACTGGTAAGAGTTCTTTCATTTCTATGGCAGCATAGTGTTCCATTGTGTAGATGTACCACAGTTTTTTAATCTACTCATCTGCTGACGGGCACTTAGGCTCTTTCCAAATCTTAGCTATTGTAAATTGCACTACTATGAACATAGGAGTGCATATATTCTTCCTGATTGGTATTTCTGATTTCTTAGGATATATTTCTAGAAGTGGGATTACTGGGTCAAATGGGAGCCCCATTTTTAATTTTTGAGGAAACTCCATACTGTTTTCCACAGAAGCTGAACCAGTCTGCATTTCCAGCAGTAGTATACTAAGATGTCCTTTTCCCACAACCTTGCCAACACTTGTCATTTGTTGATTTGTTGATGATCCAACTATTCCGACAGGTGTGAGATGGAACCTCATTGTCATTTTGATTTGCATCTCTGGGATGATTAGTGACTCTGAGCATTTTTTTCCAAATGTCTTTTAGCCTTCTGTAGGTCCACTTTGGAGAAATATCTATTTAGGTCCTTTGCCTATTTTTTAATTGATTTTTTTTATCTTCCTTTTGTTAAGTTGTGTGAGTTCCCTATAAATTTAGGAGATTAACTCCTTATCAGATATATAATTGGCAAATATATGCTCCCAAGCAGCGAGCTCTCTCTTATTTTGTTGATGGTTTCTTTTGGTATGTAGAAGTTTTTATTTTGATGTATTCCCACTTGTTTATTTTCTCCTTGTCTCCCCTTCCTACCCCCCTCCAAAAAATGTGGTAATTATATGAGGTGACAGATGTATTAATTAACTTGATTGTGGTGAGCACATCACATGCTATATCTTAAACATCAAAAGCCAAACAACAACACAAATGAAGATTACTCCAAACCACAAGAAGGTGCCCTCTCTTCATAGAGCTAAGGACCATTTCACAAAATGCCTTAGTGGTAAGAGGTGTATTCTCTCTAGAGAAGCAAAGTCATCCATACCCTTAGGAGGGCATAGTCTAGATTGACTAAGTCTAACTGAGTTTTTTTTTGGCTCTATTTTCCACTCTATCTTTTAGCAGCCAGGTGCACCACTTTTTGTATAAGAACTCTAATTTTCAAATATACTAGTTATGTAATAGCATCCAAAAACCTTTTCTTAATGATTTTTTACATGTAAATTTAGAATACTTGCACTTAACTATATTGGTGTCTTATTCATATGTCAATCTAGCACTGCAAAGTAAAAATGGCATAAGTAGAAATAGGAGATTGTAATTCCCTGTTGCTATATTCAGGCTAAAAATGCATAGCATCATCTCACTTATGTTAATTATAAATTTGTTTTTTATTCTTGTTTTATAAGAATGTGTTGCTTTAAATGTTTATGATTGGTGGTCATCTGATGTTCTTCAAATGTTAATCTTTACTTAATTTCTATCTCTTTCAAAAGTATAATGTTATAGAAGCTATTTGTTACATGCCATACATAGTCTTTTAAAGAGGTAGAGACTCATACAACACTTCATTATCCTTTAAAAATATAGCCATACATCACCACATAGTGAAGCAGATAAATTTGACTGTTTAAAAGAATACTTCTGAAGAAATATTATATTACAAATGCAAACAGATTGAGAAAGCGGAGGTTGCTCACTATGTATTGGCAATATTAAATTATATCTCTGCATTCAGAGTAATAAGATTCAAGTTTCTAGGAATGGAATGAAAATTTATATACCATTTTATTTGTTTATTATTCAAACAAGTTAGTGATTCATAACACTTCCAGAGAAGTAGGAGTAAAAAGACTTCCTAAGAATAAGAAACAGGACATAGAATTTTTAACATGTAAACATCTGAAAATAAATGCTTGCATATAAGATAAAAATATATGAATTTATCTCACATGTGGAAAAAGTGAAAAATCATGTGTCTCATTTATTTTAACAGGTTGCTTTAGCATGGTTATCAAAAATTTTTTCTTAATGACTAAGATGAGGACTTGAAACTTCTAACTATAACTTACATCATGCCTAGGTATAAGTTATCTAGGTTTGCTTGGGAAAAATATAATATAGTTTGACCTCCATAAAAGTAAGAACTGTTCCAGTTTACTTATAGTACATTTCCATCCTGTCAAAAACATTTATACCCACAAATAATTAGGAAATTAGGAATTAAATAATCATTGTCTTTCTCTTATTCCACTCCAGTCAACCATAATTTTTTGAATACATTTTTAGGAATAGAGAAAAAAGAATGAGAGCAGAAAAAAGTATGGGAACTATGCCAGCGTCCCCAGATAGTCAAGACCAATGGGAGCACAGAAGTCTTGTTGTCAATATACCAGAATGGCCAAGGCTACTCTGAGCATGAGCTTAATGGGTGGCCAAAGCCAAGATACCATAAATAGCTGCAAGGCCATGGCCATCCCACGGTAAAACTGTGTCCTTCTGTAGCCAAAATATGATTGAAGTCACTAGCCTTTGGCAATTAGCCTTCTTTGTCTCTGGAGTTATATATAGGCTATTGGCCAAGAGTCTGCTAGAGAGTAGCCGGGCAGAGGAATGTGAAGAAGCAGAGGCAAGCTACACAGAGGATATAGCTACCAGAAAACAGCTAGGAAGGAAAAAAGCTAAAGAGCTCAGACAGAGCAGAGGACTGGTACTGCTGTGATGTAAAGCTAAGCTCATAGAAAGCTCAGATATAGCTATCATGTTAACCAGCCAGTGTGCTGGGAGAGTGAAGCTCAAAGGTAGTTGCTATGTGAGGCTACAGAGATCAGTCCCTATGCTGGGTGGGGAAGACAGGAGCAGCTGCTGAGGCAGAGAGCTTAGAACTGCTCTGATGTGAGGCAGTGAGTCTAGTGGACAGAATGCGGCTGCTCAGATAATAACTGTGGGTACAGAGACTGCTACTACTGTGTAGCAAAGATATGTATTTACCAGCCAGTGTACGGCTGCCTGTCTGTATGGACTTTGCTATAAAGGACTGTTTTGTTTGATGGCTTATGTGGCCACTGGCTTTGGCAATAAAGACTCATTCTTCTATACCCACAACTTCTCACTGCTTCTCTGTCTAAGGCCCAGCATCCAAAGAGGTCTAGTCCCAAGCAGGGGACCTCAGACCCAACACCTGTAACTAGTGAGCAGAGGATAAAGGAGGAATTTGGACTAAGTTCCCAACCTTTAGTACAGTTGGCAGGGTTTGAGAAGGAACCAGCCTTGATGTCAGGAAGAATTAAGAAGAATATATGAACTAAAACAAACTCAGAGCAGGGCTCCTACTGTCTCTGACAAAAAGAAATAGAAAATAAAATAATACTGTTTTTCTGAGAAAGCAGTAGGTGATCTTGCAGGAAAAAATATACACAGATAGTCATCAACTATGGCTTGGAGCAATACATTCTGATAGATATGCAGAGAGACACTTCAAAAGCTAGATAAGTCAAGAAAAGATATTGAAAAAGTCATTGACATAAACTATTATCTCTCTACCCCCCCCCTCCAAAATACTTACTTACAATAAAATCAAAACAACCAAGTACTCTTTTAATAAGATCTAGTGAGAAAACAAATGGAAACTGGTCTTCTGGCTACAGTGGAAGAGCTTATAGTAGGCCAAATATACCATTAAAAACAACTCTAAAAGCTATCAGTTTATGGCAACAGAAAGCAAATAAGGCAGGAAGGATTTGAACAGAAAAGATTTAGAGGGGAGAAAAATGTGATTAAGTGAGCTCAAGATTATCTGCCAAGTTTTCTCCTCAATTCACTCTGTGATTCCTCATTTTGAGCATCTGAAATTCCACCAGGGGATAAATAGATGATTAAAAAAAAGTTGACTACATAAAAGAATATTCATAAGATTGGCTTATAATTATCATTTTTGTAATATTTTTATCAATAGTCAGTATCAATGTAATGGCATATTCACTGGTTTAAAATGTACATAATATAGATCTTTAATTGAAGTAATACATTTCAAAGAATTTAGCCTTTTACAAAAGGTATATACTCAAAAGAAATAATGGTGTATGGCAGTGGTCGGCAAACTCATTAGTCAATAGAGCCAGATATCAGTAGTACATCGATTGAAATTTCTTTTGAGAGCCAAATTTTTTAAACTTAACTATATAGGCAGATACATTGTTATTAACTTAATTAGGGTATTCCTAAACTGACCTTTGCTAAAAACGTAAGGGGACAAAGAGCTACATGTGGTTCGTGAGCCGCAGTTTGCTGACCACAGGTGGAGAGTTAACGGGCTATAAACTCTGTGGATTTAAATTTAGCTGTACAAATTGACCACCTATCTAATTTTAGGACAGTTGCTAAATCTCTTTGAATCTCCCTTTCCCTATGTATAAAATGAGGGTAAGTATAATGTCCTCATTAAAATTTACATTGAAGGATAAATGTTCAAATTAAACATTTTTGTTAAGTGATTCACACAATGGTTGGCATATATTCAGTTGTCAACAAACATGAAACCTTTTTTTTTAAATTATCTTTATTTTATTCCTTTTTTTTTTCTTTTTCTCTCTCTGAACCTTTCAGGTTGAGTTTTCTGGATGCAGATGCCGTGTTTGAATTTGGGGTGCAGTGTCTATATGAGAAATCATCACCCAGAGAAGAGGGGATGGGAAGCAGACTGAGCAAAGAGAGAAGTTAAACTGAAATGGAATTCTAAAACACTCCTCAACCACCCCCCTGAATATTTCTGGTATCAGATTTGACCCTTATTGAAACAGAGTCCCAACACAGTCTTTATACTTCTGTGTGGATCAGTGCTGAAACATGAGCTGTGTTAGAAAGTTTACTACCTTGGGCAAGTATGTCCTTTGTGGTGGAGGCAAATCCTGCCCCAGACAAGTTTCACGAGAAGGCATTCAGATAGGATCTATCTCCATCTCTACCGTACTTTCATATTCTTTTCCTTTCTTCTATCACTCTCCTTCCCTTCTTCCTTTTCCTTTCCTCCCTTTCTCTCCTTTTTAGTATACCAAAGAAAATCACCATATCATTCAATATGAGGTCCATATGGCAGAATTTTATTATAGTGGACACTTCCATATGAACTGTAGTCATCATTTTCTCATAAACATATAGAGTAGAAACAATTGGATTATTAATTTCAAATAGTAAAATTACCTGGACCTTAAATGTGCCTATCATCTTTCCTAGGATTTATAGTGATAATCTTTAGCATTCGTTGTTGATTTTAAAAATAAGAAACAAAATAAATCCACTTTTTATCTTATTTTAATAACGTTAATATTGATATTAATATTTGTGTACTAAATTGTACATAACAGTGATAGGGTAGAATTTTCAAGATGTGTTTAATTTTCATAACAGCCATTAGAATAAATTTAACTTAATTTAAACATATAAAGCTATGTTGTTTTCTTTTATATAACTAAACTAAAATTTGAAAAATTTACTGCTATGATGCTTTAACAATATTAAGTATAGTGTTAGGAAAATGGAAAATTCAGACTTTGTTAGTCCTTTGAAATCTTTTGAACTGTCTTTTAATACATTATACTTTTAAAGAAAATTTTGTCTATTTAGAATTTTTTTCTGATGGGTAATTATTAAAATTTACTTTCTCATTGATGAAGAGAGATCAATTAGTCCTTTTTTAAAATTCTTTCTCACATGATCCAAACTTTTTAAAAATCAATACTTTATCAGAATAGAAAGAAAAGAGGATAGTAAAGAGTAAACTTAAAAGGAAAGAGAGAGAGAGAGAGAGAGAGAGAGAGAGAGAGAGAGAGAGAGAGAGGCAGTACAGCATTTCACATCTGCTCCAAATAGGGCTTCTGAATTAATTTCTACACAAATGAATAAGAATTAACTCCCTTTATATTTGTTCCACCACCAAACCCTAAGCCCTAATAAATCTTTAAGTCAAATCTCAGGGAAAGCTGTTAGGTAGAAATTGAGTTTTTTAAGTTAGTGGAAAGACTTTTATCTGTCATAGTTATAAGCATCCAATTAGCAGATTTGGTTTTGCAACATAAAATCATGCGCATGCAAACTGACAAGCTTGTGCAGGAAGGGTGTACACACACTCATCTATTGGTTGCTTCTCATAACTCTCATTTTTAAAGTATATTTTATTGTTTTTTTTATAGAGAGAAAGGGAGAGGGATAGAGTGAAACATCGATGAGAGAGAAACATCAATCAGCTGCCTCCTGCATACCCTCTACTGGGGATGTGCCTGCAACCAAGGTACATGCCCTTGATAGGAAGTGAACCTGGGACCCTTCAGTCTGCAAGCCAATGCTTTTTTCCACTGAGCCAAATCAGCTAGGGCCATAACTCTCATTTGAGAGCAAAGACTAAGCATGTGTACAATACTGTGTATAAGACATTATATATACCTACGCCACATTGTATACTTGAGATATTTACTCTAAAAATAATATATATAAAAAATACTGGCCATGTTTATTCCTGCTACTAATTGAGAACTATGTAATTTTTAATACTTTGATAGCATCTTATAAGGATATTTTTTAAATTCATCATTTTTTAAAAGAACAAAATTCATAAAGCAATATTTGAATTGTATATGAATAGAAACATTAAAAAAGTTTTGTTGCTACTAATTTATAACTATAAATGGGATCTCTTTATAGGACATATATCTACACTAATAAAAGAGAAACATAGCATACCCCTGTTAAGACCACAAACCATGCCCGCCAGCCAATCAGGAGCAAGTATGCAAATTAACCCAACCAAGATGGCTGCAGGCATGGAGATAGCAGGAGACTTGGGTTGCCCCCAGTGATGGAGGAAGTTTCTCTCCCTGCCCTGGCTGGCCTTGGCCTCTGCTCAAGGATATAAAGTATCAATTATACAAGATAAATAAATCCCAGATAACAGGGCCTCGGCTTGGTTCGCTGTGGGGAGTGGCCAGCCTGAAAACCACCACAGATCCCTCACCCAAGTCACCCCACACCACAAGGGAAACCCCACTTTGTTCTGGGACACCCTTCAGGGCAAACCAGCCAGCCCCATATGTGAACCAGGCCTCTATCCTATCTAGTAAAAGAATAATATGCAAATTAACTGTCACTCCAAGACACAAGATGGCTACCCCCATGTGGTCAAAGATGATTGCCCCATATGGACAGAAGAACACTGCCACAAAATGGCCAGCAGGAGATGGCAGTTGGGAGGGACCAGGTTTTCAGGGAAGGGCAGTTAAGGGGACTAGGTCAGCAGGGGAGGACAGTTAGGGCAATCAGGCTGGCAGAGAAGCAGTTAGGCATCAATCAGGCTGGCAGGGGTGTCATTAGGGGGTGATAAGGCTGGCAGGCAGAAGTGGTTAGGGGCAATCAGGAAGGCAGGCAGGTGAGCAGTTGGGAGCCAGCAGTCCTGGATTGTGAGAGGGATGTCCAGCTGCCTGTTTAAGCCCGATCCTATGGGCTTAAACAGGTAGTCGGGCAACCCTCAAGTGGTCCCAGATGGGAGAGGGTGCAGGCTGGGTTGAAGGAAACATCTCCCCCCATGCACAAATTTCATGCACTGGACCTCTAGTAATTAAATAAAATTGTGAAGTCTGTTTTACTTATGTAGGTTTCTCTGACTGTAAAATCTCAAGAACTTCATACTAGCTGCCTGAATTGTCCATGGAATTAGCAAAACAAACTTAAAATATAAACAATATGCTTTTTATTTCATATTTACTTATCATTATAAAAGACGAAAGGCCACCTTTTATTTTTCAGAGATAGCTATAGACACTAATTTACTCTGTCTTAAGAAAATAGAATAAGAATTTCATCAATCATTGTGTGTTTTCTGAAAGCATCTGGAAAGCTTCATTTCTTTATTTAACAAATATTTTTTTGAAAATTACTGTGATCCAGAGACTATTATCAGGACTGGTGATATACTGATAACAGACAAATAAAGCACCTGCCTCTGGAGTTAACATTCCAGTTGAAACAAAGAAAGAAAGAAGCAAATAAAAATAATAAAATAAACAAAGTAGTATAATTTATACTAAGTGGCCAGATTATTATGATTTCTGAATGCATAATAATTTGGCCACCCAGTATATATCCTATATAATAAAAGGGTAATATGCAAATTTTTTGCTCGACCAGAAGTTTGACCAGCAGGCAGTCTGGCGAACTACCCATGTCCCCTCCCCCTGGCCAGGCTGGTTGTACCCCAACCATGCACAAATTCATGCACTGTGCCTCTAATATATATATCCTATCTAATAAAAGAGAAGTATGCAAATTGACCATACCTCTGCCACACCAACCAGCCAATCAGAGTGAGTATGCAAATTAAACCAACCAAGATGGCAGTTAATTTGCATATCTGGGGCAGAGCGAAGACTGAAGATAGCTAGAAGGAAGCTAAGTGCTGCAGAAGGGAGGGAAGCTTCAAGACACAAGCAAATAGGGTGGGGGAGAAGGGAGGGAACCAAGTAGGGGGGGAAGAAGGGAGGGAAACAAGTAGGGCAGGGGAGAAGGGAGTGAAGCAGGCAGGGCTGCTGAGAAAGGAGGAAAGCTGGAGGGGCAGTGGAGACTGCAGCAGGAAGCCCTATGCAGGAATCTTCCTGTTGTAGGCCTTTATTGTATATATATAATAATCTGGCCACTCAGTGTATACTAGTAATTTAAGTAGTGATAAGTGCTATATCAGATAGATTTTAGTCAAATTTTCAAAAGGACACCATCTAAGAAAAAATCTTAGTGATAGTGTATTTTAAGAATCTAACTAGTATAATATATTCAACATGAAAGTGTTTGGATGATATAAAAATGTTGGCCCTGGTTGGCTTGCTCAGTCGGTTAGAACATTATCCTGATACACCAAGGTTGTGGGTTTGATCCCAGGTAGGGCACATACAGGAAGCAACCAATGAATGCATAAATAAGTGGAACAACAGAATTAATATCTCTCTCTCTCTCTCTTTCTCCCTATATCTCTTTCCCTCTCACTGTAAAATCAATAAATAGAAAAAAAAGAGAAATGCTGTGTACAAGAACATTGAAATGTAACAGGACAGATGTCAATGAAGAAGAAATTATAATGCCATGTGTAATTATTTTTTATTTCTATGACATGACTTCTGAGTATACTTCCAACCTTTTTAATCACTAAAGATGGTCAAAAATATTCTCCCAAAAACATATCCAACTATGACTGTCACTAAAAATGATCATATAAGTCATTGTATCTCACAGTCAAATGCAATTTTGACAAATGATCAAACTGGGAAAGTGAGTTTCATTTAACTGGAGCCATGCTGGCTCATTTGCCTAGAAACAGCCACATTATGCAATGGCATGCCAAGGGAATTAATAACTGATGGATGATCAGACCAGCTCAAAGTGGTGGTAATCATTTACTTCTTAAACCACTACATTTTGGCAAATAATAAGCCTTCACTGGTGCCAAATCTGTAATTACTTTACTTAACAGTGATGACATGTGTGTCTGTTCTGCAAGATCCCATACTGTTGTGTCTGTTGTTGCCTAAAACCACCCAGTATTTGAGATAATAATCCTATTTCTACATCTCTTTCTCTGCAGGATGGGATTTTTAATTTTATTTTTTGTTTTAATTTTATTTTGATCTTTGAAATTAAAAAAAAAATAAACCTTACCTTTTCTTGGAGGGCTATATTTGAATAACTTTACAATCTCTTAAACACAATTTTAAAAAATTGCTTGTGGCTCCATATTATTATTCTAGTTAATAACCTTGAGTGACACTCTATTACTATATAGATATTAATATGCATATACATGTATATTCCCGTTAGCAAGTGCTTTAGCTAATAGAAAGTAGGACCAGATTCCCCCACAGACTTTATCATTTCCTGATAGCATCCCAATTTCAGGCCCATAATAAAGGGCAACTAATCAACAGTAGGGTACTAACAGGCTGAGCAAAAATTCCACCGTTATTGTCTAAATGCCTAAATTACAAGTGAGTAATGTAGGCCAATAAAAGAGTAAATCCAAATATCTGGAATCTAAAAAAAAGATTTTCACTGAGGGAAGGAAAAGTCCAGGCAGATTTACCTAAAAAGCATAAGAATATATTTTCCAATTGATAAAAGGGTTTCATTCTAAAATATGTTGTCTAAGTTATTTTCTGAAAATGGAGTAAAAATATTTCATTGGATCTTAATATATCTATTGCAGTTTCTTTGGCTAGCATTTCTATAGTGTATATATATTTTTCCATACTTTTACTTTAAACCAATCTGTGTCTTTATCTCTAAAATATGTTACTTTTAGTTAAGTAGATTTCTTAAGGCAGGGTTGCTATTTTTGTTAATTTTGACTTAAAAGTGGTATAGGATATTTATATTTAATTCAATAATTAATGTAATTAGGATTAAATCTAGCATTTGCTCTTTTTGGTTTGTTCTTTATGTTTTCTTATTTCTTGATTGACTTTTGCAACCTTACTTTCAAATTATTAAATAGTATAGTGTGATTTATTTTACCTCTATTATTGAATAAATACCAATAATATAATAATTGCTTTTGCTTTAGTAGTCAAAGTTATCTTTAAAAGAGGCAAACATTGAGAAATATATATTAATATATAATATTTACTCCAATATTTACCATTTTCTGCATTCTTTATTCTTTACTTTTTAAATCCAATCTCCATCTGAATCATTTTCCTTCTCCTGGAAGAATTTTCTTTGACATTTATTGTAGTATAGGTTTGATACTGATTAATTTTATTAATTTCATGTATGTTTCAGAAATTTATTATTTCACATTTATTCTTAAAGGTTATTTCCTCTGGGAATAAACTTCCATATAAAGAAGTATTTGGGGTTTCGGTTGTTTTTATACATGATCAGTACTGATAAGTGTCATTCCATTGATTTATTTTTGTGTAGTATCTGATGAGAAGTCTGATGTCATTCTAATCTTTGTCTTCTATGTAATATGTTTTATTTCTCTTTATCATTTGTTTTCAGAATCTATTTATAATGTATCTTTATCTTTATGTGATTTCTGTTATGTTCTGATTTTGGAGCTCTTTCATTGTTTAACTCAATGACATGATGTTAGGCTAGTATCCCACAAGTCACTTATGTTATATTTATTTTTTAAGACTTGTTTTTTCCTCTGTGTTCTTCATGTTTGATAGTTTTTATTCCCGTCTCTTTAGGTTTGTTGATCTTTTCTTCTGCAACATATATTCTGTTCTTGGTTTTATCTAATATACTTTTCTTCCAGATATAGTATTTTTCAGTCTCTAAACATTTATGTAGGCTTTTAAAATATATATTTTATCTCTTCACATGATCATGTCTTTCCATATCTTCTTTGATCTGTGGTAAATACTTATAACTTTTGAATTATTGTCTTTATCTTTCATTCCAACATTTCTGTCATGTTTAAGTCTGTTTTTAGTAATTGATTTTTGCTTACTGTGGAATTATACTCTCTTGCTTCTTTGAATGCTGTTTAGCTTTTCATTGAATGACAGAAATTATGAATTTTGTGTGGTTTTATGCTTGATTTTGTAATGTTGTTGTTTTTTTTAATAGTATACTATGCTCTTACATACAGTTAATTATTTGGAATCAGTTAGGTTTTTCCAATATTTTTCTGTTTAGATATTTTATGTAGCCCAGAGCAGTCTTTAGTCTAGAACTGATTAAGTCTCAATATTAAGGTGAAAACAAATGGAGGACATATACCTGATGCCCCTTGAATTTAATCTCCTTCCTAGCTGGTGAAAACATCAAATATACCCATTCTTCTGTGAGTTCTAAAAAAATTTCAGCTTAGTGATTTCTGGATAGTTCTTTCTTCCATCCTTGGGTAGTTTGTTCATGCATATTCTGTTTACTATATCAGTCAAAGACTTGAGGAAACCTAATAAGAGGAACCTTCAGACATCTATTTGTACAGCATCTTCCTTCTCAGTATTTTGTCATACAAACTTTAGCTACCTTGCCCTTCCCAAACTGATTTTTCTCCTCAGTTCATTAAAGCTGCTGGCAACTGTTCTAGTCCTTCTTTCTTACATTTAAGTCTACAACCAGTATCAAGGTAGAAAACTTAAGAAAATCTTTATGTTCATCTTTTTTTCTTATCTCAGAGATGACCATCCAATACCACCTGCTATCCAATATTTAAATAGTTATTTTATATATTTCTTTATTATAAATTTATTAAAGGCAGAATGATAAGACATGTTCTTTAGCATGGTTGGAAAGCCTCAAAATTATTTCCACATTGTTCTCAATGAGAAATTATCAACAATAATTAATGTTACTTTTATACTTACCAGTGCTCTTTAAGGAATATTATTTAAAAGTCTGAAGGAATGGGGAAAGGATATGTGTCATTTTAAATAACTACCTTTGAACTATTAATTACTTTTGGTGGTTGGTATTTCTAAGTGACAAATAAGAAAAAAATTGAAAACAATGACCTTTTTAAAAAAATTAGTCAGTGAATATCATGTGAAAGTTCTTACTAAGCTCCTCTCTTTCTCCAGATGTAGCTATTGTAAACAGTTTGTTGGGGATCATAATCTTTACAATCTATTTACATATTTATATCAATATAAATGCAGGGTTGTTATTTTACATATATGAGTTTTATATATGCTGTTTGTATGGTTTAAAATTTAATTTTCAGTGAATTTCTTAGAGATATTTTGAAGTTCAAATACATAGCTTCAAGTTATTTTTTAGTTCTACATAATATTTTATACTAGAGACATATCATGGTTTCTTTATAGCCACCTATTGGTGTTTAGGTAGTTTCTGATTTTTATAATCATAAACAGTGAACAATGAACACAAAATTTTCTTTGAAACATGCTAACATTTCTATAAAACAAATGAAAAGGAATGGTATTACTTAAGGGTAAACACATATTTTTTATTTTTATAAGCAATGAAAATTTTCTCTCCAGCATATTTTACTGCCACAAGTTATATGTATACCCATTTTCTCACAATCTTTAAGTACTATTAATCTTTAAAATGTTTTCAATATCATAAAAATAGTTAAACACTGATGCATAATAATGATTGCTATAAAAGTTAAAATAGACTCATTTTTAAATATCTAGATCACAGAATAGTTAAGTGTCTTTTTTTTAAACTGTGCTATTTATGACTTAAATCTACCAATATTTAACCATTTTTTAATTAACTGTTTAATTGTTTTAAAATTATTTAATTCAGATAAATGTATAAAGGAACATAAAAACTAGCTTACATCTAAGGATATTTGCAATGATATAAACTGTGACTAGTCACTATTCCAATGCAGGTGCTGTGATCAGATGTGCTGCGTAAACTGCTCTCAAGTTCAGCCTCCTTTATCACATAAGTCATAACCCAAAATAGGTACAGAAAAATACGTTTCACACACACACACAAAACAGCTACAGAGAGTACAATGGAACAATTTGGTTGCACTTAATCAAGGACACAGGATACACTCAGAGAAGGAGAGCCTTTTGAGACAGATTTTAGGCAAGAGATAAATTTTTAACAAAGGGCATGAGCAGTAAGGGATGTGAAAGTTGACAGAGGTTTGACAGAGGCAAAGCTATTTAAAATAGAGCAATTGTAGCCATTCTAGAGGAACTGTCTTGTATGTCTTGCTCCTTGAACCTTTGGAATATTTGCAGTGGGAAAAATAACCTTTGAGTTAGGTCAAACCACAGTATCTTATAAAGAACTGTTTACAAAAATAATAGAAAAGCAGGCTTCCTAACCAGGATAACTATTGCTTATGGAATATTGATAGAATTAATAGCCAGCCATGTATAGCTAAAGAGTAATTTGTTAGAACCAATAAAAATGTAATTATTTTATTTGTAAAATTATTCCTTTCATTATTTTATATAAATTCCTTGTCCTCATGCTGTAATCAGGACAGTATTTGGGTAACTGCCTGAACCTGGACTTCCCAAATTGCAATTCTTTTTTATGCCAAATAAACACTTGTTGCCTTTCCTTTGGCTGTTGGTTTTTAAGATAATAGAAAACATATTTCAAGTTTATGAGACACAAAGGCCAAGTATATAAAAATATGAGAGAAGATAATATATTTGAGAAATGAGGAGAAATGTCAATTTTAAAGACCATTTGAATGTGTAAGAGAAAAGTAGTAAGTCTCTTCATTCTTTATTTCTAAAATCCCTCCTTGAAAAATACACAATTCAGCATCACTTATGGATGCCAAACAGAATTGTTTCCTGGCGTTTTACAAGTGGAAATCAATCTTATACTTCCAACAAAGTTTGAACTCAAGAGGGCTGGATCTGGATAACAACTTAAAAGAGTACTTTTTAACCCATACTATACTGAACCGAGTGAAAAATTAATCACAAAATAATAGATTGTTAGACATAAACCATGTGATATTAATTATAATTTTATTGTTTGTTTCTTGATATATTTTGGTTAAAACATGATTAAACTTTGAAGATGATATTTTGCTGGGAGTTTTAGAATATATAACAGAGAAAAAATATTGCATTGTGGGGGTTTTTCCACCAAAGATTTTAGGGAATATATTTGTCTTAAGGTACCTAATGTGCTCTTAAATACAGAGGAGATCCTGAAGAACTTTTATGACATCTTTGTCTTTCATAACCTTCTTTTCTGATCCAAATGAACTAAATAAAGACAAAATATTCCAGGAATAGCTGATAGAACACAAGGGCTATATGTAAAACTAATATGGCTTTTGAATAACCCTATAATGAAACCCTTTAATTTTTCCCCAGATTTTTCTTTA
The DNA here is from genome assembly GCA_004026805.1 of Lasiurus borealis. Classification (NCBI taxonomy): domain Eukaryota; kingdom Metazoa; phylum Chordata; class Mammalia; order Chiroptera; family Vespertilionidae; genus Lasiurus; species Lasiurus borealis. Next base: position 27,923 of record PVJN01010296.1, read on the forward strand.
TATTTTACTAGAGGCCTGGTGCACAAAATTTATGCATGGTGGTGGGTGAAGGGGGATTGTCCCTCACACCAGCCTGCATCTTCTCCAATCTGGGATCCCCAGTAGGATCAGGCCTAAATGGGCAGTCAGACATCCCTCTCACAATCCAGGACTGCTGTTTCCCAACTGCTTGCCAGCCTGCCTTCATGATTGCCCCTAACCGCTTCTGCCTGCCAGCCTGATCACCCCCTAACCACTCCCCTACCAGCATGATTGATGCCTAACTGCTCCCCTGACAGCCTGTTTGCCCATAACTGCCCTCGCCTGCAGGCCTGGTCCCTCCCAACTGCTTTCCCCTGAAGGCCTGGGTTCCCCTTAATTGCCCTTCCCTCCAGGCCCTGTTGTCCCCAACTTCCCTCCTCTCCTGGGCTGGTCACCCCTAACTTCCCTCCCCTGCTGGCCTGATTGCCCATAACTGCCCTCCCTTGCAGGCCTGGCTCCTTCCAACTGTCCTCTCCTGCTAGCCATCATGTGGTGGCCATCTTGTGTCCACATGGGGACAGAATATTTGACCACATAGGGACAAACATTTCATGTGTTAGAGTGACAGTCAATTTGCATATTACTCTTTTATTAGATAGGATAGAGGCCTGGTGCATGGGTGGGGGCCACCTGGTTTGCCCTGAAGCGTGTCTTGGATCAGGATGGGGATCCCCTTGGGGCATGTAGTGGCATGGGCGAGGGGCCTGTGGTGGTTTTTTGGCCGGCAATGCCCCCCAGCAACCCAGGTAGAGGTCCTGGTCTCTGGGATTTATTTATCTTCTATAACTGAAACTTTGTAGCCTTGAGTAGAGGACTGGGCCAGCCAGGGTTTGCAGAAATCTTGGCTTCCTCCATCACCAAGGGCGACTCAAACCTCCTGATTTCTCCAGCTCTGTGGCTGCTGCCATTTTTGTTAGGATTTATTTATCTTCTATAATTGAAACTTTGCAGCTTTGAGTGGAAGATGTGCAGAAAGCTTGGCTCCCTCCACTGCCAGGAAAACCCAAGCCTCCTGTGGGCTTTGTAGCCAGAGCCATCTTGGTTGGGGTAAATTTACATACTTACTCCTGATAGGTTGGTGGGCATGACTTGTGGGTGTAGCAGAGTGATGGTTAAATTGCATATTACTCTTTTATTAAATAGTATTCACTCCCTAATCTTATCATATCTAATTCTAACGTTGATAACATGCTCCATGAGCTGATTCTATCACTAAAATAAAGAAGTAATTTCTGCATTTGAACTATTTAGGGAATCCCTCTGGTTTATTTGTATGTTTTCCTTATTGGTTTTGTTTTTTTGCTTTGTCTTATAGCCCCAAAGCTTAAGCCTCTGGGTTTTCTTTAGGTTAAATGTCTTCCTTTATACTTAAATGTGTAATTGTTTTAAGACCCAACTTGAAATTCTGGATGAATATTTCCATTTTCCTAGGAGCTGTATCAGTAAAGATATTGCTATCACATATGTCTGACATTTTTCTGCCTATGGATTCTTCTAAGATTTTTATGGTTTCCTGTTTTATGTTTTTAAGTCCCTTAATCCATTTTGAGTTTATTGTATATGGTGTAAGTTAGTGTTCTAATTTCATTTTGTGTTTGTGTGTGTGTGTGTGTGTGTGTGTCTGTCCAATTTTCCCAACATCTTTTATTGAAGAGGCTCTCTTGACTCCATTGTATGCTCTTGACTCCTTTGTCAAATATAAATTGAGTATAATGGATTTCTGGATTCTCTGTTCTGTTCCATTGTTCTATATGTCTATTCTTGTGCCAGTACCAGGCAGTTTTGAGGACAGTAGCTTTGTAATATAGTTTTATACTGTTATTGTGATCCTTCCAACTTTGTCCTCTTTTTCAGGATTACTGCAGCTATTTGGGGTCTTTTGCTATTCCAGATGAATTTTTGGAGAATTTGTTCTGGGTCTGTGAAATATGCTGTTGATATTTTAATGAGGAGTGCATTGAAACTATAGATTGCTTTGGGTGGGATGGACATTTTAACAATGTTGATTCTACCATTCCATGAATACAGTATATTCTTCCATTTGTTTATGTCTTCCTCTACCTGATGTTGAAAAAAGAGATAGAGGAAGACATAAACAAATGGATGGAGATTTTATCCATACTAAGAAACTTAGTAGAGAACTGAAGCAGACCTGTATTTCTGAACTATTTATATAAACTCTTGCAGTGATTAATTTCACTAGCCAAGTAGCAATTTAATTGCATTTTTTTTTCTCTAGTCTGTGTAGGCTCCTAGCTATGGCATGTCATCTGTTGTTGTTGTTTTTTTACTTCTAGGTCTATGTATCTTTAAGAAAATCAAGCAAAACTTCCCACCCTCTTCTTCTTGGCAAAGAGCTGTGAGCTACTTAGAACAAAAGAGCAAAGAAACTATACTTGGTGAATTTACTGACATGCACGCGCATGCTAAACCTTGACTTATAATGTGTTTATACTCATTTGTGAAAAAAGTATTTCACCTGTGTCTGTAATTGTCACATGTAAGTTATTTATTTATTCAGTCTTGTTTGCCCATCTGGCTTATTCTGTAATGGAAAAACATGTTTTAAATGGCTTGGCTAGAAGTTTTATCTATTTTAAAGTGTTTATACTTTTCTCAGGTGCAGCATCTGCTCTTGTTTTGTTACTGCTCATGTTGCCTGGGATTTTATCAGAGAGTTTAAGACAGAAACTCCTGTGAGATAAGATGCATTTCAGTTTTGGATATTAGACTGCTGTGCAACTCAGTATATAGATCAGATGCTAGCTATTGGCAAAGGCCACTTATAAGGAAGAAAATATTTTATTATGTATTTTTTAAAAATTTACAATAAAAGATGGCTTGATACAAATATTTAAGAGATAGTAATGGTATAATGTTAGACTAGACTTTTTAGTGCTATTAATAGAATAAAATAAATGAGCATATCTATAAAAGAAACTTGTAAGTCCTCCCTTATTCATATGGACCCTAAAGGGCAGTAGAATATGCTAGCCCAAAATATGCACTTTGGTATAGTTATTTCAAAAAAAGCAAGTGCAAGGAGAGTCTTTTTCTGCACTTTTCTTATTTGCCTAAAGACATCTTCAGGAAGTGATTACATTGTAATAGATGCCCTCCTAGAAGTTTTTTCAATCAAGGCAGATTAAATAAGGAGAGGAAACCAGAAGTTTACACCATAGTTAGACAAACTGTATTGGGAAATGAGTGCTCTATATTACTTATATTATTCTGATTTGCCATAGAATATAACAAAATGAGAATGTATCAATCAAGTAAACATATAAGAGAATTTATAGCACTGGCCTATGTGCCTCAGGTGGTTGAGCATCTTCAAGCACTGAGAGGTGCCTGTTCCAATCCCAGTCAGAGCACATGTTAGGGTTGTTTCTTCTAACCAGCATCAGTCTCATGAGTTTGACTTTTGTTGCAGAAGCAGCTGAACCTGGGTTCAGTCATAATACTTTGTCCAAGCTATCAGACTTCCCATTTATTGCTCTATGTGTTCATTGATCCTTCCTAAAAGTAATTCAATCTCCACTAAGAGGTCTATCTATATCTTCCCTCCCCTTTCCCTATTAAGATGGTATTTAATCCTGAATTTTGCAACACTATCTTTGAGTTATTCATTTTGCCCTGAATATGTATACAGGAGATAAATATCTACACTAATAAAAGATAAAAATGCTAATTGACTGTATCTCTGCTATGCCCACAGCCAATCAGGAGTGATATGCAAATTAACTCAGCAAAGATGGCAGGTAAATTTGCATACACCAGCAGTGCAAGCAGTGCCCTATGCTGCTGGCCAGATCCAAGTCCCAGTCAGGGCCCAGGCAGGTAGTGGGGCAGTGCCTGGAGCTGCCTGCCTGGGTCCAAGCCCCCGGAAATCCCTCTGCCTGCTCAAGTCCAAGCCCTTATTGCAATGGCAGCTTGAACCAGGGCAGGCAGAAGGGGCAGCGCCCTATGCTGTCTGCCCGGATCCAAGATACTCCATTTCCTACCTGTGTCCAAGTTATAATAACAATGGCTGCTTGGGCCAGGCAGGCGGCAGGGGCAGCACCAGATGCTGCCTGTCTGGGTCCAAGCCTCCTGCCACCTGTCCGGGTCCAAGCTACCCTGTGATCACAGGGTGAAGAGCCCAGACCAAGCTGTCTCGCAATCATGGGGTGAAGAGCCCAGGCTGGGTCGCCCCGCCATTATGGGGAGAACAGGCAGGGCTGGGCTGCCCCTCAGTCACGGGGCCAAGGGACCAATAGTCCAGGCAGAGCCTGGCCAAGCGAAGCAAAGAAGTCCCTCCACTGACCAATTTGCGCTAGGGATGTGTTAGGGCAGTGGTACGGAGTCCAATGCCTCTAGCCTGCAGCCATGGGAAGTCTCCCTCTCTCCAGAGTTAGGAGCACCAGCCTAAGTCTACCCAGCAGCCTGGTCCTGATTGCGGGGGTGAGTTTCTGCAGGCTGGGATTTGATCCCCACGCATTAGCAGTAGGAGACAAGTACCTTTATTATTGCTATGTATCCGGATTTTAATTGGACAAATGTCCAATGGTCCCAGTTGCCAGCTTAGCAAAATATTTTAGGAGGAGAATTCTGTTTGGTTTCCTCAAAGTCCCTCAACCCCTACTCACTCCTCTGTAAATGGGCAGAAAAAGTGAGGCTCCTTAAATAAAAATCAGAGGTCTCCAGCAACAGTGGGCCTCTCTCATCACAGTCATTTGGACTGGATGGCATTTGAGTATTTATCTAGTCACCATGACAGAGAAACACAAGCTCAAGTCATGATCTCTGTCCTTAAAAAAATCACAATCTTATTAGAGTGAGTGGATGATAAAAGTACAGTAATAACATCAGAATGTAAGGCAACAATATAGAGAGGAACAGGGGCAATTGCTAGGATGATTTTCCAATAATTAGTACAAAGATGATGTGCTATGAATTAAATTAAAAATATGTGTGGAAGTAGCTGCTTCATGAGTATGGCATCCCTTCCTATTTTAAAGGAAGCTGAGTTCCATGTGAACTGTGTACTGTGCTATGATATCTGAGGCACAGGACAAGGGAGGCCCTAAGTGTACTATGCTTTGATATTTGAGTCATTCTTTATTGTTCAATGCGATTTATTTCTGTACGCCTCAGTTTTGTAATAGTTAAATTACTAGAATAATACATCTTGCTATAAAATATTACTAGAATATCAAATGATCAGATGACATTTATTGTTATTTTCTATAAATAAACACAATCTCTGGTATGCTAAAATGATAGGTATTATAGAAATATTCAAATAGAGAGACCTACAGGCTTGATTAGAAGTGAGGCTTATTATCACAACCCAAATTTATTGTTTAAAAAAAAAGCAGGGAGACAACTAGAAACTGAACCAAATATAAGCCCTTGAAGGGCAAATGTAAATTGGATAAGCTTTGCTATTACAAGAGCAAGAAGAAAAATTTCAGATGCAAGACTGAAAAGCACATTGTATTCACTCTAAGTAGCTGTTAAAGAAAAAGAATGGTATACTATGAAAATACTTAATACAGATTGTAAAGACATTTGTTCAAAGAGGATTTCCTAGAGTAGGTGATATTTCAGTTAATTTTTTTTAAGTGTGAAGAGGTTACTAGATAAGAAAAAGGTGTAGGGGTCCCAGATTGCAGAGGGTAAAGGCAAGGCTGAGAGAACACACCCTCTGTGCACAAATTTCATGCACCAGGCCTCCAGTATATATATACTCTCCTATTACAGGAATCTCAGTGAACTCAGACAAGTAGAGGAAAAATTATTTTCTTTTCCTACAACTCTAAATTTAAGAATTCAGTTATATCATATGTTGTTAGTGTGTTCTGAAACCTAAAGTGAAACATATCTCATTAGACTTTGGTCTTTCTTTCCTAGCATGAGGAATTGGGATTATTAAACCATATTCTCCTTTCAACTTAAACAAATTGCGTGTTTGGAAACCAGTCCATGAAGAATTTCAAAAAGTGGATGACAACATGGGTTTCAGTCAGTGTGGAAGAGGTATTTTGTAGTATAAAGGCTTTCTGGAAATATCCTAAGTTTTCTTATTTTATGTGCAATACAGGACTGGATACAATCTCATCTCATTTCTGAAAGACATGTTTAGCACAGAGCTCCTGGTAGGGAGCCTCGTTGGTTATTTACCCCAGTCTTCCCACTTTTACAACCACAGTTGTCCTGGTTGCCTAAGGACCTACATAAACCCTTAGGGCAAGAAGGTGCTGCCCTTCCCCAAAGATAAGACATTTGATTCTTGGCTTCTGCTGGCAGAAGGCTCAGAGTTATAAGGTAGGAAAGAGCAGCTTATTTGTATAAAACTATACCTTACTCAGCAGTCAATTTGTTAACCAAATTTAACAAACCAAACTAAACCAACTGAAAGCTCTGCTTGAATACATAAAATGTAAATACAGCTTTGGTTGGAATGTGAGCTATCATTTACTCATGCCAATATCCTGCAGACAGAGCAGCTTAAAAACCTATTTTTTGCCCACTCTGGATTCCATTCAGTGCCTTTTTAGTCCAAAATCAATGGTCTACAAGATCAATGCTCATTGCTAGCATGTCTCAACATTGTATAGCTTATTTTATATATGATTTAAGACTTCCTGCTGAAAATACATTTACATAAACACAATTTTACTATTATTATAAAATACCATCTTCAAAATATACCCTTTCAAAACAATTGCATAAACACTTTTTTAACTCATAATAAAATATGCCTAATATTTACCAAACAGTTTCTGTATCTATATGAGAGTATATGTGGTTAACACAGCTAAACTATTTTACTTTTTTTTTCCTGAGTTGTTGGAACTTGGAACTTCTCCAGACATCATTGTTTGTATTTTTTTTAAATGCTTTTAATTATGAGCACTTTAATAAGGAACCTGAAGTCTTTCAAGTTGGTTTCCCCACCTATATAAAAAATGTCATGGGTGTGGAAAATAATTTATTGTCAACATAGTCATCATTCAGGTTAGAAATATTTATATTTTTATTCTGTATTGCAGTGCTTTATTTCTGTTGAATGTAGACAGAAGTTTAGTAGTGCTATGTTAATTTTTTAAAATTAACTCACCCTGGTGAATTAATGCTAGACATTTTTCTAAGATTACAGAGAAAGAAGATCAATGCTTTTAAGAAGAAAGTAGGGAACATTAAATATATTGCAGTGTTTACTAATCTGTAAAAAATGATACTTTGGATAAATTATGAAATTATATGACATTTTACATGAAAAAAAAGAGCACAGGACTAAAGATAGGGAAAAGCAAAGGTATTTAAAAAGGAAACTATTAGTTTAAACACTGTTTTTACTTTCATTTTCTAAACTATTGTAAGGAAAGATTTTAAGATTATAGATTTGTATGTTTTGCAACACTTACTTTAGATTCATCCAAAGAATTTATGCAGCCCAACATCATCTTTGGATGAATTACACCAGTTAGTGTAAAGGGAATTTCATTAATTAGGTACAAAATATCATAATACATCACTATGTCGATGTAGTTTTCTGTAGACAATATTGGCTTTATAGTTTATTTCATGTTGCTTGAGACATAATAGTTTGTGGTGATCATTTCAGATATATACTCACCTTATATGACTCACTTCCTATTTTGTAATAGAATTAATATTTCAAAACTTTACCAAAAATGAGACTTAGAACATGCATTGCAAGCCACTTTTTTCCATGTTTGAATATAATTTCTCATTACTGTAATTAATGATTATATTGGTTTGCCAGAACTGCTATAAAAATTATAATATATTGAGTAGCTTCAAATACAGAATTTATTTTCTCACAGTTCTGGAGGCTAGAAGTTCAAGATCAAGGTATCAGCAGGATTGACCAATCCCTTGTGAGGAGTTCCTCCTTAGCTCATAGATGGCAGCCATCTCCTTGTATATTCATATGCTCTTCCCTCTTTTTGTGTCAGGGTCCTAATTTTCTCTTCTTATAAGGACACCCAATCATATTGTTTTAAAATCCACCCCAAATTACATCATTTAACCTTAATTACCCCTTTCAAAACCTTATCTCTAATAAAGTTGGACTTTGGGGAACATGATTCAGTCTATAAAATGGATAAAATAGGATATCCTTAAGAATCAAAGAATTAACTAATCTTTGTGAATCTTATCACCTAAGTTTTCTAAACATAGCACCATGAGTTTCTATAATAATAGAGTCCTCATGTGTGAATGTTTGTTGTGTGTCTGTGTGCCCATCTGTTTTCTTTAGTCTATGACAGATTCCTATATAATAAAAGGCTAATATGCAAATTGTCCCCTCTGGAAGTTCAATCGACCAGGAGTTTGACCAAACACTATGATGTGTGTTGACCATCAGGGGGCAGCACAAACTGAAGGAAGGCCCCAATTGGCCCTGATAGTTGGCCAGGCCTAGAGACCCTACCCATGCAGGAATTTCATTCACTGGGCCTCTAGTGCTTTATAAAAAAAATTAAAAAAAGTGGATGCAACAATGATTATATGTGTCTTGTTAATATTTTTAAAGACTTATAGAGAATGTTGAAGAGTTAACTCTGAATGTATCCTAACATTTTCCATGCTGAGCTTTCACTGCAATTAAAATAACTTAAGAGCCACCAGGGTGTGAATAGAGTATGAATAGGCAGTGTAAAGAGAACAGAAGGTAGGGGCTCAGCCTATGTTTTTGTCTGAATGTCAGACATATTATCATAAAGTGAGAATCAATATTACAGTAGTTATCACTTACAACTTAAGGGAAAAAAGACCCAGAGAAGACAAAATTTTTGTTACTATAATTAATAACAGGATCAAAAACAGAATAACTTAAAATTCGTCATTCTTCATTTCTTTAATTATTTAATTCTTTGGTAACAAAAATCTTTGTGCAGTGAACATTATTTTATTCTTCACCTAGCATCAGACCTATCTTTGGCTTGAAGATATTTCCCCTCCCCACCTGGCAGGGGTAGGTGGTGTTCTGTCAATGTAGGGGTACTCTCATTTTTCCTAAAGAACTTGGCACATTACCCAGGATATTTTATCAAAAGATTATTGAAAGAATTGACATTGATGTTAGGATAGAGAGATGTCCTTTTTTTAGAGATTATGGCTCTTCAGTAGTTGTGGGCCTTGGAACTATAAGAGAAGAATTCTGATTGAAAAAAAGAAAAGGAGAGCTAAAAGAACTGGAGAGAAATAAGAAAATAGGTAGAGTAACAGAGATGATGATGGAGATTATAGAGAGAGATAGATAGACATAGAGTTAGAGTAGAGGTAGGAGTAGGGAGAGGGTGAAGGATAGGATTAGATATTAGAGTTGAGGGAGAGGTAGAGATAGAAAAATGGGATAGAGAGAGAAAAGAAAGAAAAATAAGAGGAGGAGGAGGAGAAAAAGGAGGAGGAGAAAGAGGAGAAAAAGGAGGAGGAAGAAGCGGAAGAGGAGGAGAAGAAGAAGAAGAAGAAGAAGAAGAAGAAGAAGAAGAAGAAGAACAACAACAACAACAACAACAACAACAACAACGAGAGAAGTAAGCAACTAGTTATGCTATTTGAGCCAGCAGAGAATAAATAGTATGCTGCTTATGTAGTTTTTAGTCAGTAACCTAATGAATTTATTTTTATTTATCTTAAGGTAGTGTTTGAGTTAGATTTTTTTGCCACTTGAACAAGAAAAACTAATGATTATACTACTGAGAAAACTTCTGCTCTGGAAAAAGAACAAGAAGTGGCCACCTTTTAAACCTAAGGCTAGCCTATCTAATAAAAGAGTAATATGTAAATTGACCATACCTCTGCTACAACCAGAAGTCATGCCCACAAGCCACACCCACCAGACAATCAGAGCAAGTATACAAATTAACCCAACCAAGATGATAATGGCCACAGAGAGAGCAGGAGGGAGGCTTGGGTTGCACTGGCAATGGAGGAAGCCAAGCTTTCTGCAAACCCTGGCCTTCACTTAATGCAACAAGGTTTCAATGGCTGCCACCACAGAGCAAGCAGAAGACGTGGCTCTGCTCCAGGCTACTAAGTTTCAATTATAGAAGATAAATAAATCCCAGATACCAGGGCTTCTGTTTGGGTTGACAGAGGGCATGGCCAGCCTGAAAACGACCACAGGCCCCTCTCCTAGGCCACCTCACATCCCAAGGGAACACCAACCCTGATCCAGGACACCCTTCAGGGCAAACCAGCTGGCCCCCACCTGTGCACCAGGCCTCTATCCTACCTAAGATAAAAGTAATATGCAGATTAACTATCACTCCAATACACAAAAATGACTGCCCCCAAGTGGTCAAAAGATCCGCCCCCATGTGGACACAAGATGGCCACCACAAGATGGCAAGCAGGGGAGGGGAGTTAGGGGCAAACAGGCTGGCAGGAGTGCAGGTAGGCATCAATCAGGCAGACAAGGCTGGCAGTCAGAAGTGGTTATGGGCAATCAGGAAGGCAGGCAGTTGAACAGTTGGGAGCCAGTAGTCCTGGATTCTGAGAGGGATGTCCAACTGCCCATTTAGGCCTGATCCTACCTGGATAGATTACTTGCCCCCTACCTAGATTGGCCCTGAATGGGCAGTCAGACAGCCCTGAAGAGGTCCCAGATTGGGGAGGAAGCAGGCTGAACTGAAGGATAACCCCTGTGCACAAATTTTGTGCTGGCTTCTAATCACTCACCTGCTTGCCTGCCTGGTCGCCTCTTAGAGCCCTCCTGCCAACCTGGTTGCCCCCAACTATGCCCCCCTGCTGGCCTGGTCACCCCTAACAGCCCCCTCCTGCCAGCCTGGTCACCCACCACAGCCTGCTGTTTAGTTGTTTGGTCATCCTTCACTAACAGTCTGCTGGCCTGGTCATATGCAGCCACCTAGTGAGGGTGTGAGGGTTAATTTTCATGTTACCTCTTTATTATATAGGATTCTCATGGTATAAATCAAGTCTAGCAGAAGAATGAGGGATAAAACTTTAGGGCCACGGCTTATTTTGGATATTGGAAACAACATCCATCTCAAGGTCAAGAATAAAACACATTTTGAGGGCAAGTCTCCCATGGCCAATGTTTTCCATAATGAGGAAATCTGCCAGGGATTAAAGTGTGACTTATCAAAGACTACTTTCTTTTCTGGCTTAGGGAAATCACATACCAGGTTTCATTTTCACAAAATGATAAATTTATTTTAACTACAGGTTCAAAATTCCTTCTTTCTACATTTATTATATTGATCCCTGCAAGTCTAGTTCATTTTTCATGGTTCCCCTATGATCTTCCTATTCTAACTCTAGTTTTTTAAAAATATATTGAGAGGCTTTCTTGTCTGATCCAGAAGATCCTATCAGAAGTGTACAAAACATAAACTGTTGAACTTAAATCAAGATTAACTTATCTTAAAAAGGTCATTTTATTTTAGTTATGGTAAATCCTATCCAGTATTATTTTTAAACAATATTCAGAAAATACTTTTGAGCATATGAAATATGTTAGCAATGGTACTCAAAATTGAAAATTTTAAATGTGTGTAAAAATGTGGATTATGTTTTTAGAAAATGCAGTGTAACGAAACATATGTCAGTAATTTAGTTAGTGTGTGATTATCTCAGGTCTGAACACAAATGGTACCCACATTGGTAGATAGCTTCACCAACTATGGAAGTGTAATTATCCTGAGTATGTGAAGTGACAGACAGTAACAGAATTTGACATTCAAGGAATGTCTATAGATATAAACAACCAGCATTCATAGGAAAAAATTACTAAAATTTCTTCCTCTTTGTATTTTTGCGCATTAAGGACAAAGTGTTTATGTTTTTCTTGATTGATGTCCCATATTCTTTACAGAAAGCTACTCAAAGAAGAAAATCAAAGGTCAGGTGAAAAAAAGCTAAAAAATAAAGAATGCCCATAGTGTCAAAAGTTGTATTTATTAACAAAGGTCATAGACACCTTTTAAGCAGAAGACTATTATTAGATAAAAGACTATCTTGAATTTTATAAAATGAAGAATACAAATTCTGGTTGGCTTCCTTATTAAGGGAGATCAGCACATTTCTGTCATGTGGCTTAAAATTTTGTCTTTATAAAAGATAATAATGACTTTTCCTGTAAATCCTATATAATAAAGGGGTAATATGCAATTGACCATCATGTCCTCGCACAAGATAGCCACTAACATGTGGTCACAAGATGGCCACCACAAGATGGCTGGCAGGGGAGGGTAGTTGGGGGCAATCAGGAGAGCAAGGGAGGGCAGTTGGGGGAGATCAAGCCAGCAGGGGAGCAGTTAGGCATTGATCAGGCTGGCAGGAGAGTGTTTAGGGGGTGATTAGGCTGGCAAGCAAAAGTGGTAAGGGGCAATCAGACAGGCAGTCAGGCAAGCAGTTGGGAGCCAGCAGTCCCAGATTGTGAGAGGGATCCCATATTGGAGATAATGCCGGCTAGACTGAAGGACACCCCCCTCCCAGTGTACAAATTTTGTGCACCAGGCCTCTAGTACTATAATAATTGCACACATTTTCTTAGTGATTATTAAACAACTAAGAGACCAAGATTTTCCACTTAGAAGGTGAGCTGAATCCTAGCATATTTGCTTAACAAAAGATCATCCAATCAGCAAAACTTATTTTTATTTCTTTACATTACTCCCAAAGTATGCACTTACCCTAAAAACTGTTTTGCCTGATGACAAATAGCATTTACATTTACTTTGATACTAATCCAATACATTGCTTTGCCTAATTTGCATCTATCTACTAAATGGTTTAATGAACTTTGCATTGTGCTTACTGACTAGTTTTAATTTGTGGTTAAATCAGTTCAGTTAATGAAAAATGTAGGTTTTTACATCAATGCAAATCACAAGTTCTCAGGGCTCAATTCAAAAATTGGTTCCATGCCATTGTTGTTAGATTTCTTTAGGCTTTGCTTTAAAATGCTTTCTATAGCTATGGTTTCCTCCTCAATAAATTATGAATATTTATGATTCACTTGGTGGTCTGAGTTATGTGGTGAGGAAGGATGTACATCCAGGCTAAAGGTAAAAACTACCCAGGGAGGTGTACTACAGTGAAGACACTTGTTACATGCAAGTGTCAAAAATGCCTTTGCAGTTCTGACTGCAGTTGTATTTCCCTCAGTAAACTGACCTGGAGCCACCATGAGATAGAGGTGCCATCAGTTTTTCAAGAGATGATAGGATGGTTATATGTTGACTCAACAGAAACATAACCCTGATATGGTTCCTTGGTAAGTTCATGTTTAAGAGGGGAAAAAAAAATGAGATAATTCCAGTTTTAAATTTCTGTTTAACTTCTAAAATCAGTAAATTCTTCATGCATTGATTTGGCTTCTATATTTAAAAAATAGTCAACCACACAATTGTCCTTTTTTTTGAAAACATCTCATCAACCAATTATTTCTGATTTATAAAGACAATCATTTTTACAAGCCCTAAACCTTCTAATTCATTTTGATGATGCTCTGCATTTGTGTATTTTAAAAAATATTTATTGTTGAGAGTATTACAGATGTCCCCCTTTCTACCTTCCATTGGTTCCCCTCAACTTAGTTCTTATCCTTCCCAAGCTTTCAACACTCTTATTGTATGTGTCTATAGATGATACATATATGCATATAAGGTCCTTGGTTAATCTCTCCTGATCACCCCCTACTCCCATCTCTCTGAGATTAGTCAATTCGTTCCATGTTTCCATGCCTTGGTTCTATTTTATTCATCAGTTTATTTTGTTCATTATATTTCTTGTTCATTTATATTGATTTTTGATATAATTGTTTACAGATATGGATTGCCATTTTATTGTTCATATTTTTTATATATTTTTTCTTTTTCTCCTCTTCCTTCTCCTCCTCCTCTTAAAAAATACTCTTCAATATTTCATGTAATACTGATTTGTTATTGATGAAATCCTTTAGTTTTTTCTTGTCTGTGAAGCTTTTTATCTGACTTTCCATTTTAAATGATAGCTTTGCTAGGTAGAGTAATCTTCACTGTAGGTCCTTGTTATTCATCACTTTGAATATTTCTTGCTACTCCTTTCTGGACTGTGAAATTTATGTTGAGAAATTAGCAGACAGTTATATGGATGCTCCCTTATAGGTAACTAACTGCTTTTCTCTTACTGCTTTTAAGATTTTTATCTCTGCCTTTAACTCTTGGCTTTTTAGTTATAATGTGCCTTGGTATGGTCCTCTTCTTTGAGACTACATGGGCTTCATTGACTTGTATGTCTATTTCTTTCAACAGGTAGAGAAAGTTTTCTGTTATTATTTCTTCAAATAAGTTTTCAATATCTTATTCTTTCTCTTCTCTTTATGGCATCCCCATGATGTAGAAGAACTTTGGGGCCACATTCTCCCAAACTGGGTACTTACAGGGGTCAATGTTTCAGTGCTGGTATCCTCCCTCCTTGGCAGAGTTCACTGGCAACCATATCTGAGTTTCCATCTGCTTGGCTCCCACTGTTCATTCCACTCTGTTGATGACCTGAGATACCTACCCATCCAATTTGTAGCCCCATATAAGCTGTTTGCAGTGGTTTTTTTTTGCATATAAATAGTCTGTCTTAGCTCAGGCAGACTTTTAAAAAATCTCTTAAACAAGCAGAAGTTGGCATCAGTGTTCTTCATACAAATCAATACGAAGCTCAATGCCGAAACCAGTTTGGCTCAGTGGATAGAGCGTCGGCCTGCGGACTGAAAGGTCCCAGGCTTGATTTCGGTCAAGGGCATGTATCCTGGTTGCGGGGACATCCCCAGTGGGGGGCGTGCAGGAGGTGGCTGATCAATGTCTCTCTCTCATCGATGTTTCTAACTCTCTCTCTCCCTTTCTCTCTGTAAAAAAAAAATCAATAAAATATATATTTTTAAACAAAATAAGAAGCTCAAGACCCAGCACAAACACCAGTCCATCTTGTTTCACAGCTGGACCTCATGTGGGTACCTCTAAGCCAATACAAATAGCAAATAGCAGATGTCTGAAGACTGCTAAGTAGCTCCTGCAGGGTGGCCCAGGCTATGGCAAACTTTACACCTCCTAGGAGGCCCCAGAGCCAGTGCCATCCCAGTGTCAGACCATGTACAATTATAACTCTACACATTCACAAACAACACACTGAAGGGCAGACTCAGTGAGAACCAAAGCCCCACTGAAGCAAGTCCTGCTCCATAGGGGTGTCTCCTGCACAGCAGTTCTTCTACCGTAGATGCAGCTGGTCCTCACAATTAATTGGCCTGGAGGTCACCTCCTCTCAGGCCAACAATAATCAAATTGACTTCAATAAGACTATGCACACAGTCCATACAGGAGGGCACCTAGAGGACCCAGCTCAGTGACTGGGGAGGTTTGAGCCACTAGGCTCTATAGGACACCTATTTTACAAGGCCATTCTACCAAAACCAAGAAACATATCAGCTCTACCTCATATATAGAAACAAACACAGGGAAGTAGACAAAATTCAGATATAAAGAAACATGTCAGAAATGAAAGAAAGGAAGAAATCTCCAGAAAGAAAAATAAATGAAATGGAAGTTAGCAAGCTACTGGATACAGAGTTCAAAACAATGGTTATAAGGATGCTCAAAGACTTTAATGAGAGCTTCGAGATTGAGTGAGACTTTTGAGATCTTAGTGAAAATTTTAAAGACATGAAAAAGTACCAGCTATAAATGAAGCATACACTACCTGAAATAAAGGATAATTTACAGGCATTCAACAGTAGAGTAGAGGATTTAAGAATCAAATAAACAATTTGGAATTTGAAGAAGCAAAAATAATCTCATCAGATGATTATAAAGAAAAAATAATTTAAAGAAATATAATGATAATGTAAGGAACCTCTGGGACAACTTCAAAGTGCTCTGCTTTTTAAAAAAAGTTCCTGGGGAAAGAAAACCATTAAAAATAGACATTAAATTAAATACATAGCCATTTATATAAATAAAAAGCTAATATGCAAAGTGTCCCCTTGGGAGTTCGACCAGGAGATCAGTAGTGCAATTGCTTGTTATGACATGTGCTGATCACCAGGGGTTGGCATGGAACAAAGGAAGGCTCTGGCTGACAGCCAGCAGCCAGGGAAGGAAGGCCCAGGCCAACAGCTGGAAGGCCCTGACTGGCTCTGATCACTTGCCAGGCCTATAGACCCTACCCGTGTACAAATTACATGCACCAGGCCTCTAGTAAGTATAATCAAAAGAAAACAAAAGGCAGACTCAGTATGTTGACAAGTTAAGTATTGTTTATGAAAAATGTGAACAGTAAAATTCTAAAACATATTTTTTCCTTAAGGATTAACATTAGAGCTTTCATTGTAGTTTTTCCAACCATGTTTCAAATCATTTGTACACTGTTTAAAAGATACTTCAGTAGCAATGTCTTTCTCAGTAATCTCTACTTAAAGCTTTTTCTAGTCTTGTGACTGTCATTAGGAACACAAGGAAAGTACAAATCCCACATAAGGAGAAGATAGCCCAAGAAAATGTCATTTAATGTATTTGAACAAAAACCTTTTTGTATGCTATTTATGTTAATGTATTTTACAATATAAGTGGAGAAATGCAGCCTTACATAGTACATTTGTGTTATTTGCTTCTTACTAAATAAAAATTTCAGAAAAATTAAGTTGTCTTAGGCACATGGTCAAGGTTGGCATTCATTGTGGTATGGAACAAATGGGACCTAGAGACTAGGGCAGGAATAAATTTCAGTAATGTTCCTTACAATGATTACTTATGATTCTGGTTGTAAGGCCAGGAAACCTTTCAAACCATTTTCCTATGCATAGCATCCAGAGATAAAGTGAAATATTTTTGCCAGGGAGAAAGTGGCACATCAATGCTTATAATATATAGGGAAATTCTGTTCAGTAATGGATTATGATAAAAATAAAAGCAAAAATGCCTACTGTTACCTTGTCTCACTTGATAAGTATTTTATATTTCAAATTTCAAATTCTGAAGTTATTTTTATGTATACATCTGTATAAATGCATAAAGATATATATTTTATATATGCTTTTCCAATTAAGTTTTGATTTAAATTTTCATAGGTGAACAGAGAAAAAATATGTCAAAATAGTAGTAAGTTATTATTTTTATTTTTTAACCTCAGATAAAGAGATGTTTTTATTGATTTTTAAAGAGAGAGTAAGGGAGAGAGAGACATTATTGTGAAAGAGAAGCATTGGCTTACTCTTGTACACACTCTAAACTTGGATTGAACCTGCAGTCCAGGTTTGTACCCCAACAGTAATTGAACCCACAAACTTGCAGTGTATGAAATGATGCTCCAATCAACTGAGACACTCAGCCAGGGTTAAATTATTAATCTGAAAACATACTCTATAAATTTTCAATGTTTTAAAATTTATTTAGACATAATTTATGGTCCAGCATATGGTCTGCCTTAGTGATTATTCTATATACAATTATGCATTCTACAGTTGCTAGGTATGCTTTTCTGTAAATGTCACTTAAATCAAGATAAAAGATGATTCTAGTTTTGTTTAAATCTATTTTATTGGTTTTGATTTTACTTCCAATTATCTATTAATCCCTGGGATGTTATAAACACCAATTATGATGGTATACTTGTCCATTTCTTTCTTTTTATTTATAAATTTTTACTTTATTTGAACTTTATTTGCCAGATATATTTCTGAAAAAAGGTCCTTTGTCAGGATATGATTTCCAAATGTATTCTCTTATTGGATGAATTGTCTTTTCACTTTTGTGGTAGTGTTATTTTTTGAAGCACCAATGTTTTTATTTTGAATGAAATTCCATTTATCTGTTTTTTCTTTTGCCATGTTTTGGGGGGTCATCTCTCAGAAATCATAATATGATGTAATGCAGATTTAGTGATTCATTGAAAAAAAACTATTCTTTCCTTAAATAAATCTTTACCGTTGGAAGTATTACATATTTCCCTTCCCCCATTGCCCCTTCTCTCCCATTTTCCTCCCTCTCAAGCCTTCACCACCCACTCTCTGTGTCATTGGGTTATGTATATAAGGATATGAGTTCATTGGTTGATCTCTCCCCTCCCCACCCTCCTCTGTCTTCCCTCTGGGGGTTGACAGTCTGTTTCTATGTCTCTGGGTCTACTTTTATTCATCAGTTCTGTTGGTCATTAGATTCGACATATGAGTGAGATCATGTGATACTTATCTTTCTCTGACAGGCTAATTTTGGTTAGCATAATGCTCTCCAGGTCCATCCATGTTGTTGCCAATGATAAGTTATCTTTTCTTTTTTTTATAACTGCATAGTATTCCATTGTATAGATGTACCATAATTTTTAATCCATTCATCTGCTGATGGGCACTTAGGCTGTTTCCAAATCTTAGCTATTATAAATTGCACTGCTATGAACATAGGAGTGCATATATTCTTTCTGATTGGTGTTTCTGAATTCTTAGAATATATTCCTAGAGGTAGGATCACTGGGTCAAGTGTGAGTTCCATCTCTAATTTTTTGAGGAAACTCCATACTGTTTTCCAGAGTGGCTGCACCAGTCTGCATTCACACAAGCAATGCACAAGAGTTCCCTTTTCTCATCCTTGCCAACACTTATTGTTTGTTCATTTGTTGATGATAGCATTCTTACAGATGTGGGGTGGTATCTCATTGTCATTGTCATTTTGATTTTCATCTCTTGGTTGATCAGTGATTTTAAGCACTTTTTTATGTTTTTTGGCCTTCCATTTTTGAGAAGTGTCTATTGAGGTCCTTTGCCCATTTTTTAATTGGGTTGTTTATCTTCCTTTCGTTAACTTATATGAGTTCTCTGTAGATTTTGGAAGTTAACCCTTTTTCGGATGTATCATTGACCAATGTATTCTACATGTCTATCCTTAAGCTAATACTACACTAGCTTGTTTAATGAAACTATTAAGAACACTTCAAAATTAGAAAATATAAGTTTTTCAACATTCTTTTTCTATTTAAAGACTGGCTATTTTGAATTCCTTGAATTTTCATATGAATTTTAAAATCAAGTAGTCAATTTCTGAAAAAAAAAATAGCTGTGATTTTACTAATAATTGGATTGGATCTGTAGGTCATTTTGGGAAGAATTGTCATCTTAACAGTATCCCATGGTTAAATCTTCCATAAATTGATATATAAGTATAATATCAAAACTAGAAAATTGATAGTATTAACACATGTGTGTGTAGCTTTATATTATCATTTATTCCATCACCACAATGTTCTCTCTTATTCAATCCATTTCTAGTCTCAATCCTCATCTTCTAATTTTCCTAAACTCTGCCAACTACTTGTTAGAGAGTGGGAATTTTTGAGCATGCCCCATTCCAGAGAGGATGTGGACTATCCCCTAGATAGAGTTGTCAGTGCTGACATCAGGTCAGGCTTTGAGATATAGTCTCATTGCCCATTCCCAGCACATAGCCTTTTTTTCACAGAATACTGAGAGATTTCTGCAGAACAAGATGACCCTGTAAATAACATGGTCATCAATGGCATGACTCTGATGTTACTTGGGAAAAACTGTTTTGTCTTGGGTTGTTTGCTCTGCAAAAACAGGATGTGGTAAATATGCATAAAAGTGGTCCTGCACAAAGGTTCACTGCTGCTCTCTGGACTTCCTGCATGGAGAAAGGCAGAGCAGTTACTGGCTAGCTGGCTAATAAAGGCTCTCTAAATTTTAATTTGGTCTGGACTCCAGTGGTCATTCACTTGCATTCACTCCACAACACCACTAATCTGTTTTCCATCTTTATAATTTTGTTATTTCAAGAATCCTATATAATAAAACCTAATATGCAAATTGTCACCTCAGATGGATGTTCAACTGAGAGTTTGACCACTCGCTATGACCACCAGGGAACAGCAATGTCAGCAGTGTGGTGCTGGCAGAAAGTAGCAGGGGAGGTGCTTCCAGCTCCAATGGGCCCCGATGAGAGTGGACCACAGCAGCATGGTGGAGCAGGTGAGTGGGTGGTGCCAGGTCAAGGCGGGTGTGAGCGGGAGTCCAATCACTTGGCCAATCACCCCACAGAAGGCAACTAGCAGTGGCAGTGGGGGACAGGACCACTGCCCAGCTCCCAGGTGGTGAGGGAGCTGGGCAGGGTGCCAGCCCAGATCTATCACACTGCAGACAGGATGGTGGAGCAGAAGAGTGGGTGGCACCAGGCCAAGGCAGGGTCCCAGGTGGGACTGCAAGGCTGAATACTTGAGCTGAGGCTGAGAAGCTGAGGGCATGAGCTAGGGCCCAATCTCCACAGCCACCCCAAGGAAACCCATTTCACACACAAATTCATGTATTGGGCCTCTAATCTATACTAATAAAAGGGTAGTATGCAAATTGGTCACAGCACCCTCACAGTAACAACTGATCAGCAGGCTGCTTGGGGCAAACAGGCTGGCAGGGCAATCAGTGAGAGGTGACGAGGCTGGCAGAGGGGGACAGTGAGAGAAAACCAAGCCAGCAGAGGGGGCAGTGAGGGATGACCAGGCCAGCAGGGGAGGCAGTGAGAGGCAACCAGGCTGGCAGAGGGAGTAGTGAGGGGTGACCAGGCCAGGGGGGTGGGGTGGGAGGAAAGGCAGTTAGAGATGATCAGGCTGGCAGGCAGGTGGGCAGTTAGGAGCCAGTAGTCCCAGATTGTGAGAGGGATGTCCAACCGCTGGTTTTGGCCAGGGATTAGGCTGAAATTAGCAGTCAGACATCTCCTGAAGGGTCCCAGATTGGAGAGGATCCAGGCTGGGATGAGGGGCTCCCCTTATGCATGAATTTTGTGCACTGGGCCTCTAGTATTACATAAAATAAATCATAGTTTGTGATCTTTTTAGATAGCCTTTTTTACAATTAGTGTAGTAATATCCTTAAGAGTCAACCAAGTTGTTGTACATATCAATAATATGCTCCTCTGGATTGCTGAAGAGTATTCCATGCTATGCATGCATCACAATTTGTTTAAGCATTTACTTATTGTTTGTTAGTTTCCAAGTTTTACATAGCACTAGTCAAGCTGTTACAAAAATTTATATGCAGGTTTTTATATGAACATAAATTTTAATTTCTCTGAGATAAGTGTCCAGGAATACAATTACTAGTGTGTATAATAAATGCATTTTTAGTGATTTGTTAGGAAAATGCCTATGGTTTAGGGTAGCTGTACAATTTTACATTCCTACCAGCAATATTTCAGAGATCCAATTATTCTGCATCCTCACAAATACTTGATAATGTCACTATATGTTTTAGCCATTCTAATAAGTGTATATTGTGGTTTCAATTTGCTTTGCCTTGATAGCTAATGATGTTGAGCATATTATCATGTGGTTATTTATTATTGGTATTTCCTCTTCAGTAAAATATCTGTTTTTGCTTTTTTAAAATTACTTATTTGTTTATTAATTAGCTTTGATAATCCTTTTACATTTTTAGATGGTAGCTCATTATTGGATATATGGTTTGCAAATATTTTATTCCAGACTATAGTTAGTTATTTTATCTTCTTAACTAGAGGCCCAATGCATCATTAAATCATGTGCGTGTAGGGTCCCTTAGGCCTAGCCTGACCCTACGATGCTTCACAAGCTCCTAAGACACTGTCAGTGCCCTGCCCCACAACACCTTGCACACTCCGTAGATACTGCTGACACCTCACATGCTCTACAGATGCTGCCAGCTCCCCTCCTCACAATGCCTCACATGCTCTGTTGATGCAGCCGGCACCTCGTCCCACCCCTCACAAGTGCTGCTGCTCACTCGGTTGTGACGCTGTAATATGCT
Source organism: Lasiurus borealis (assembly GCA_004026805.1). Taxonomy (NCBI): domain Eukaryota; kingdom Metazoa; phylum Chordata; class Mammalia; order Chiroptera; family Vespertilionidae; genus Lasiurus; species Lasiurus borealis. The sequence goes on from PVJN01010296.1 coordinate 49,737, forward strand.
ATGACCACAGGATAATATAGATGAGACATTTCACAGACTAGTTTTACATTTTAATAAGATCTAATTTGTCAATTTTATAAATTATATCTGTCTTTTGGTGTAATGTTTAGTAACTCTTAGAAAAGTCTACTCCTGAAGATTTTCTACGTTCTCTTCTTAAAATTTTATGATTTTATACTTTACATTTAAACCTATGATCTATTTTACATAATATAAAATATATAAATTATAACATCAATAGCCTAAAATGAGAAAGGAAAGAAGTAAAAGTGTAAAATGTATGTGTGCTTATCATAGAAACAGAATGGATTGATGGTTACCACAGCAGTGGAGGTTTAGGGGTTGGGGAAAATCGATGAAGGTGGTTAAAAGCTACAAACCTTTAGTTATTTAAATACATTCTGGAGATGGAATATACAGCTTAGTGTCTATAGTTACCAATACTCATATATTTGAAAGTTGCTAAGAAAATCTTAAAAGTTCTCTTTATCAGAAAAAAAATTACACAAGATAATATTAACTAAATTTATTTCAGTAATTGCTCTGTAATATATCCTATCTAATAAAGGAGGAATATACAAATTAACCATCACTCCAACACACAAGATGGCCGCCCCCATGTGGTCAAAGATGGCCACCACAAGATGGCCAGCAGGGGAGAGCAATTTGGGGGGAAAGGGTGGCAGGCCTACAGGAGTGGGCAGTTGTGGGGGCGGCAGGCCAGTAAGGGAGGGCAGTTAGGGGTGACCAGGCCTCCAAGGGTAGGCAGTTGGGGGTGACTATGCCTTCAGGAAAAGACAGTTGGAGGGGACCCAGACCTACAGGGGAGGGCAGTTGGGGGGGGGGCAGACCTGTAGGGGTAGGCAATTTGGGCAACTGGGCCAAATTGCCTACCCCTACAGTTAGGGGTGACCAGGCCTCCAGGAGAGGGCAGTTAGGGATAATCATACCTGTAGGGGAGGGCAGTTGGGCAACCAGGCTAGCAGGGGTTGGCATTTAGTGGTGACCAGGCCTCCAGGGGAGGGCAGTTAGGGTGACCAGACCCTCAGGAGAGGGCAGTTGGGGAGAACCCAGGCCTGCAGGGGGGGGGTAGCTGGGGGGACAAGATCTGTAGGGGAGGGCATTTGGGGGTGACCAGACATGCAGGGGAGGGAAGCTAGGGGTGACCAGGCTTCCAAGAGAGGGCAGTTTGGATAGACCAGGCCTGCAGGAGAGGGCAGTTGGGGGTGACGAGGCCAACAGTGAAGGTTAGGGGCAACCAGGCCTCAGGGGAGGGTAGTTGCAGGTGACTAGGGCTTCAGGGGAGGTCAGTTGGGGGCGACCAAGTCTGCAGGGAAGGACAGTTGAGGGTGACCAGGCCTGCATGGGAGGGCAGTTAGGGGCAATTGGGCTGGCAGGGGAGCAGTTAGGTGCCAATCAGGCTGGCAGGGGATGTTGAAGGGTCCCAGATTGGAGAGGGTGCAGGCTGGGCTTAAGGACACACACACACACACACACACACACACACACACATATATATCCTGTGCACAAATTTTGTGCACCAGGCCACTAGTACATATATAACATCATTATATGTCCATTATAAACATATCTGTCATATGCATTATATCTCAATAAAGATTCTGGTCCTTTTAATTTTTTAAAATATATTTTTATTGATTTTCACAGAGAGAAAGGGAAATGGATAGAGTTAGAAACACTGATAAGTTAGAGTCATCGATCAGCCACCCCTGGCACGCCCCCCACTGGTGATGTGCCTGCAACCAAGGTCATGCCCTTGACCGGAATCAAATCTGGGACCCTTCAGTCTGCAGGCCGATGCTCTATCCACTGAGCCAATGGCTGTCCATTTACTTTTAAGTAACTATGTAAATACTAGAGGCCCAGTGCATGAAATTCACCCATGGGGGAATGTGCCTCAACCTGGCCTGAACCCTTTCCAATCTGGGACCCTTTGGGAGATGTCTGACTGCAGTCAGACAACCCTCTCACAATCCAGGACTGGATGCTCCTAACCACCTGCCTGCTTCCACATCTAATTGCCTCTAACCGCTTCTGCCAGTCTGATCACCCCTAACCACTCACTGCTGGCCTGATTGATGCCTAACTGCTCCATTGCTGGCCTAATCACCCCCAACAGCCCTCTCTTGATGGCCTGGTTGCCTCCAACTGCCCTATTCTGCCAGCCTGGTTGCCCCAAGTGCCTCTTCTGCAGGCCTGGTCTTTCCCAACTGGCCCCCCCATGCCAGCCTGATCTTGCCCTCAGCTGCCCTCCCCTGCCAGCTTGGCTGCTGTCAATGCTCTCCCCTGCTTGTCATCTTGTGGTGGCCATCTTGTGGCATCCATCTTGTGAGGTGCGAGGGTATAATAGCCACCTAGGTTTTTATTAGTATAGATGGACTACTGTTGCCATTATGTTTATTGTTTTCTGTTTGTTTTACCCTGTGTATCCATTAACAAATTATTTTAGGCATAGTTATTTTTAATACTTTGTCTTTTAACCTTCATACTAGAGTTACAAGTTATTCACTCACCATCATTACAACATTAGAATATTGTTAATTTAACTAATACTTGCCTTTATCATTGAGTTTTATACTTTCATATATTTCCCTTTGAATAAACTCACTCTTCCTTTCAACTTGAAGAAATGCAAATAGGCAGGCCTCTTTCAGGGAAGTACTGAAAGATGGACATTTATTGACTGGTTCCTCTGTGCTGAACCCTGTGGGTATAGTCAGCTAGTCCCCAGGAGCCCATTAATAACTGGTTCTTTGTTTGCTAGTATTGTGGGTCTCATGAACACAAGCTTTGCTGACAATGGAATTTATGATGAAAGTGTGTCTCAACTTTTTCTACCCATTTCAGTGTGGGTGATGTGGGTATCTTCTTACCCAGTTTCTGGTTTTCTTTCAGAGGAAATTGTTCCCTGTGCAGTTGTTGATTTGGCCTATGGGAAGAAGTGCCCATCTTGGACTGGACTTGAGTTAATTATTGATATGGTAGGCATGACTATCTACTGGAGGTACAGATGTAGAGGTTGTCCTTCAGAATTCTCTAGAAGTTGAATTTCTCCTTGCTTTTCTGTTTTCTCCTTAGATATGGCATTAGCCAATTTAGACATGGTATGTGCACTACAGCTTGCTTTTATGAGGTAAATGGTCTGAGAAACAGCTCAGATGCTACCATGACCATCATGCATTGGTGAGCTACATTTGTTAATATATTGTTAATTATTTCTGTCTATCTCTGAGAGGTATTTATTTAGTTTGTATATTTATGTCTGCTATCTTTGTCTGGTTTTTATATGAAGCCTTGAAGGAGTGCTTTATAAATGTTGATTTTTATCCTGTAGATTAATTGAGTTGTTGAGTCTATATGACTGTTGATTTTTTTGTTTAGTTGTTATAAAGATAAATATGAAAGTCTCTACATGTGCTTATACTTTTACTTGAAGTTCTGTTTTACTTTACATATATTGTTACCCTGTTATTTGTTGCAGAAGCATTGAGGGATCCCATGTCTTCTTGATGGATAATCTTTTATCCTTATATAATGTCTTTATTTGATCCTTATAATTTGCTTTGCTCTGAAGCATACATGAATAGTAATACAGTAATATAGAAATTATTTTGTTACTTTTAATAATTTGTACATGGTATATTTTTCTACTTTACTTTTGGCCTATGTATCTATCTATCTATCTATCTATCTTTCTATCTATATCTATATATATCTATATCTATATCTATTATATATATATATATAACTATATATATATGTATATATATACATATATATACATATAAGTGTATATATATATATATGTATATATATACATATATATATATATATAATATATATAAAACACTAATATGCAAATAGACCAAACAGCATAACAATCAAACAATGAACAATTAATCTGTATAATGTGTGATGACCACCAGGGGACATGCACAGAACATGGCAAACATCGGTAGCAGGCAGCAGAGTGTGGAATATGGTAGGCATCGGCTGGAGTGGAGTGATGGTGCATGTAAGTGGGAGCATCAGACCATGCCGTCATGCTGTCATTGGGGTGAGCCTCTGGTAGTTACTGATAATTCTTTGCTCCCCTGTGCTGCCTTCTCAGCTAGTGCTCACACCTGCTGCCAGCATCAGACCCAATCACTTGGTGCTGTCAGTGGGTGTGAGTGGCAGCAGCCAACCCCAATTGCCCCTCAGGGCTTCTCCACCAACCCCTGCTCCTGAGGGGCAATCAGGGCTGGAAGCATCTTCTCGTACCTGCTGCCAGTGCCAGCCCCATTTGCACCTGCTGCTGCTGCCATCCCCAATTGCTCCATGCTGTCAGCAGGTCCAAGTGGGGCTGGTGCTGAGAGCACATGGGGGTGGTAGTGGCAGGAGCAGGGGTCCCAGCAGACAGGGGACTAGGGGCCATAGTCAAAGGGCCGGGCAGTAGTATAGATAAGCTGAGACCTACCTTTGTGCCTACTGCTGCCTTGCAACTCATAGTTCCTTTCAAGGTGCACTGGACCCCTACTATCATTATATTTAAAGTCAATTTCATGGAGACAACATTTTTTGGGGGGTCATGTATTTTATCCATTTTAAATAATGGATTTAGGTCATTTCTCTTTAACATTATTATTGATATGTTATGACTTAAATCAGCTAATATTTTTGTTTTGTTTTCTATTTGTTTTGTTTATTTTCTATTTTCCCCATGCTAATTGTGAATTATTTGAACACTTTTAAGAATTATATTTTGATTTATTTATAATATTTTTAATTTATCTGTTCATATAGTTTAAGTTATTGTTTTCTCCAGATAGTATGTTGTATGTACAAAATTTACCAAAATTAATAAATATTGATATTTTCAGTTTGGAGTGGTCAAGAAATCTTATTTATTTATTTTTTTGCTATTTTCTATGGCCTCCATTAATAATATAACTAGCTTAAATGTTTTCCTTGATACTTTGAGAAGCATATAAAAGATTATTGTAATTTTTGCAAAAAATCATTGTTATTTTTTTTTAATATTTTATTGATTTTTTACAGAGAGGAAGGGAGAGAGACAGAAAGTCAGAAACAACGATGAGAGAGAGACATCGATAAGCCGCCTCCTGCACGCCCCACAGTGGAGATGTGCCCGCAACCAGGATACATGCCCCCAACTGGAATTGAACCTGGGACCTTTCAGTCCACAAGCCAACACTCTATCCACTGAGCCAAACCAGTCTCGGCCAAAAAATAATTAAGTTTTTAATTTTAGAAACTTAAGAGGAAGGAAATATGTATTTACTTAACAGTTCTTCTTTTACCATTTTTTTTTTTTCTGCTCAGAAAACTTCCTTTAAGTCATTCTTTTGGGTAGATAGGCTGGCAAAATTTCTTGAATTGTCCTTTATTTCAGAACTAGAGGCCCGGTAGGATCAGAACTAAACGGGCAGTCAGACATCCCTCTCATAATCCAGGACTGATGGCTCCCAACTGCTCACCTGCCTGCCTTCCTGATTGCCCCTAACCACTTCTGCTGCCAGCCTGATCACCCTCTAAACACTCCCCTGACAGCCTGATTGATGCCTAACTGCTCCTCTGCCAGCCTGTTTGCCCCATAACTGCCCTCCCCTGTGGGCCTGGTCCCTGCCAACTGCCCTCTTATGGCCATTTTATGGTGCCTATCTTGTGTCCACATGGGGGCAGTCATCTTGTGTGTTGGAGTGATGATAAATATGCGTATTACTCTTTTATTAGATAGATAGGATAGAGGCCTGGTGCATGGGTGAGGGCCAGCTGGCTTGCCCTGAAGGGTGTCCTGGATCAGGGTGGGTGTTCCCTTGGGGATTGGGGTGGACTGAGCGAGGGGCCTGTGGTGGTTTGCAGGCCAGCCACAACCCCCGGCAACCTAAGTGGAGGCCCTGGTATCTGGGATTTATTTATCTTCTACAATTGAGATTTTTTAGCCTGGAGTGGAGCCAAGCTTTCTGCTCACATAACCATTGAAACTTTGTTGCCTTAAGTGGAGGCCTGCTGGCCAGGGTGTGGAGAAAGCTTGGCTTCTTCCATTGCCAGGGGTAACCCAAGCCTCCTTCCTGCTCTCTCTGTGGCCATAGCCATGTTGGTTGAGTTAATTTGCATACTGGCTCCTGACTGGCTGGTGGGCATGGCTGGTGAATGTGGCCTATGGGTGTAGTGGAGATACAGTCAATTTTCATATTACTCTTTTATTAGATAGGATGTATTGGTTTCTTCCTTCATTCCTGAAGGATCTTTTCAACAGCTATCAAATTCTAAATTGACAATTCTTTTCTTTAGGCACTTGAAACATGTGTCACTCATTTCTGACCTCCATGGTTTCTGTTGTTATTGTTTTCTTCTTTGTCTTTTTCCTCCCTTACCACTTTTAGGAGGTGTGACATAATGTGTCATTTCTCTTTCACTGACCTCAAACTTTTTTTCTTTTCCTTTTATTTTCAAAAGTTTTTGTGTGATAAATCTTAAAATAGATTTATTTGGCTTTGATATTTATTTTATTTTATTTTATTTTATTTTATTTTATTTTACTTTATTTTTTTAGCTCCTTTAATCTGTATCTTTAGTTAGTTAATTGGCCATTTTTAGGAAAGTTTCAACCATTATTTACTTAAATATGTTTTCAGGTTCACTCATTCTTCTCTTCTTCTGGGAGACCAATGACACAATTGCTAGATCTTTTGTTATAGTTACATATGTTTCTGATAGTCTGCTTATTTATTTTTATTAGTCTGTTTTCTTTCTATTGTCTGGATTAATTTTTATTGTTCTATCTCCAAACTCCCTTTTTCTTTCCTCTGTCATCTGAATTCTGTTGTTGAGTCATTATATTTTCATTTCAGTTTTATTTAATTCTAAAAATTCCATTTGGTTCTTTTTATATTTTCCATTTATTTGTTACTACTTTCTATTTCTTTACTGAGTGTTTTTTAACTTGTTTAAGTGTACTCTTAATTGCTCATTGAAGCAATGTTATGATTGCTTCCTTAAAATCCTTGGCAGATAATTCCAACATCTGTATTCTTTTTCTGTTACCATACATTAATCTTTTTTATTTCTTTTCATTCAATTTGAGATCTTTCTTTTTCTAGGTATGATGAGTGACTTCTGTTTGAAATTATTGTGTGTTTTTTTCTATATCCTGAGGTCCTTAGCTATTCTCCATTCTTCTTTGAACTGTAGTGTCTTGTTATGCTTATTTTTTGTGTAACAACCAGGGATTTTAGTTGTACTTAGAAGGAATAATATGGAAAACTACTTCTACTTTGTCATCTTCATATATTTTTAAGTTTTTCCACAGTAATCATTGTTATGTCTTCTTGACATGCATATATATAACATAGACCTTATCATAACAGAATAAAGTTAATGGTTATTGTGGGAATATAGAATAGATAGGCATATATTTTGTAACTCAAAAGGATGGTTCAAAACTTAAATGTTTTCAGAGTACCAGAATATACCTAATTATTCCACACCTATATTGTTCATATTGAACTATGCCACACCTAGCTTGGAACTAGCAAATTCAGGGTTAAAAGGTATATACCTGAATAGCTTTCTGATCCTATGTGAATTAATCAGATTGCAAAATTTGGACATATAACTGGTCACTAAATCTTTATTTATGCCCTTAAACACACATCTGCATGAATATATTGCCAATGTTTTATGGTCACAGTGTAAATAACTGGGCTTAATTTTCTTAATTTCTTCATTTTGGGGATTGGCCTTGAGAAATAAGCTAAGCCTACTAAAACTAGAAAACAATGTTTAATATTTTCTTCTCTGCTAGCTCTGTTGTTGTTAATTCAGTTGTTTAATCAACATTTAATCAAAGTCTCTTCTTGTCCAGTATTTATGTTAAGCCCTGTGATACTACAATGAATTCCTGGTATTCCTGAAACTTAGATTCTATGCTAACAGAATCTCCTTCTCCTCCTCCTTCTTCTCCTCCTCCTCCTCCTCTTTCTCCTCTTCCTCCTCCTTCTCCTTCTTCTCTTTTTCCTTCTTCCTCTCCTTCTCCTTCCTTCTCCCTCATTCCTTCTCCCTCCTCC